>RBNI01003855.1:0-15071 GCA_003990745.1 Jimgerdemannia flammicorona
TTTTTTTATAGTCACTTGGACTCCCTTTATTACCCGAATCTATAATAATATTAATACAGCCTAAGCCCTCAACCTATCCCACAGGGCCCCCCCCCTTCCCCAGTTCCTATGAAGGACACCCCATCTACCGTTACTGCAACCCTACCACCACTCTTCACTACAATCCTCCTCACTAGTCCCTTACATTTCCCCCCCTTGGGGCCCCACCCAATCCACCATACTTTGAAGAGCTCTAGCATCAGTTTCTCCCATCTCACTATCCTCAGCCTCACTGGCCTCCGGGGGCCCTCCTCAAATGTGCTCCGCCAGTGTTCTGCGAGCCCCACCCACACTGTGACAACCCAGCCAACCGTCAGCCACTCATTCCCCACCCCCCCCACCAGTCTTGACTGCAGTGCCGCCCACTGCCCACCCACCTCAGGGTTTGGTACAGACACTCCCAGCCTCGCCCCAACAACCTTTCAAAAATTCTCCATACTCTCGCACTCCCCCAGCCAATGTTCAGGGGTCTGTACCACTCCTCCCTCCTGCCCTACATTATGATACTCCTCACAGTCAAAGACCCCACCGGCCACCAGATGTCCAGACCTAAAGTTTAGCATCACATTCCGATGCAACAGCCTCTACCACATTACCCAGAGTTTTGGTGGAAGCCACTTTGACACAACCTTGAGCCAAGACTATACGCCTGCCCAGTCCTACCTCTCCCCGATCCCAGCCCCTTGCCAGGCCTCTGGCCAAAGGTCCTGCCCCAGACCCCTAAGGCACTCCATACCCTCCTCTAAGCGGAAGTCCTCTACCAGATTCCCTCCCAATAAGAGCCTGTCCCACCTCCACATCTCTGGACCCCAGTCCTCATCCCCTTCAGTATCTCGCCAACGGATCTCAATACGGTGAGCCCCATCTACCACTCCCCACCAGAAGCCTTTGTATCGCATCCTCTGGCTGCCATCCAAGGCCACCAAGGACAGTAGATCACCTGAGCCACCCCTAGGTGACACCCTCGTCTCCTACAAATGCTGCATAAGGGGCACCCATTCTCCTCCTCTCAACTCACTAGCCCTCTTCATCCACCATGCCCTCAAGCAAAGTAGCCTCTTGGGAAAGTCCACCAGGCCAAGGCCTCCATGATCCACAGGAAGTGCTAGTACCTCCCAACCAATCTGACTCCGGCATCTAGCCCAGATCCAAGAGCAGGCCATCTTGAGAAGCTTTTTGACCACCCACTTAGGGAAATCCAAATGGTAGCCCAGATACCAAAGCTTTGGCATCCAATACACATTCAGAACAGTTACCCTTCCCGCCAGCGACACCTGTCTACCACTCCAACTCGTCAGTACTTTCCCCCATTCTACCAGCTTATGCTCCCACTACTTCTTGGGAAGTAGAGAGCCATATACCGAGAAATAGATACCCAAGTACTGTACCACTCCTCCTGCTGGGACAATTGTTCCAATGACATCCCCCCCTATGACTCCTTCCCCAAGGACCATCGTCTCACACTTGTGCCAGTTGAGTTTTGCCTCAGAGCATCTCTCATACCACTTGACTATCTCCTTGAACATAGCCACATCTGCCACCAAGCCCAGCCCCACCACCATATCATCTGCAAAGGCCCCCACCTTCCAATTGACCTCCAAAATATTCAGTCCACCAACTCTGCACCAGATCCGATCCAACAATGGCTCCAAGGCGAAGGCATAAAGAATTGATGACAGCGGATCCCCCTGAGGCACTTCCCTCCCCAAGGGGAAAGAAGCCCCCCTGTGACCATTCGCCAGAATTGTAGCCCTACTCCCTTCCAGTAATCTAATAAGTGACCGACACACACTCACTGGTACCCCAATTCGCTCCAGTATCTTCTCCAACCATACTCTCTGCACCCTATCATAGGCCTTCTCCTGGTCCAGAAACACCAAATGGCCATCCACCCCTGCAGCCCTGGCACCTTCAATGATGTCATGAACCCAAGCCGTGCCATCTCAGATCAGTCGGCCTCCAACAAAGCCTCGCTGCTCCTTCTCTATCACCTGTTGTGCCACACCCTGTAACCTCGCCACCAGGATTTTGGTGACCAACTTGCAGTCCATATCCAACAGCATAATTGGCCTCCAATTTTTCCAGTCCTCCTTATGCCCTTTGTCCTTGTACAGCAGGGAAACCAGCCCCAACTGCTGCCCTCCAATCCACTCCCCGGTACTGATGACTGTATCATACATCAGCGACATCTCCTCCAGAGCCTCCTCTACAAATGCCATATATTTCCAAAAGTCCCAAGGCAGACCATCCTCCCCAGGCGCCATTCCTAGGGTTGTTGATGCCAGAACTTGAAGGATCTCCTCGCCCAAAACCGGTCGGCCAATATCCCCCAACCCTGCTGCCGGATTTGGGTGCCAATCTTCCAGATGCCACTCAATGTCCTGTGCCACCTCCCCTTCTGATAAGTGTATCAATAATTCCAAAGGTGGTGAAGTTCTTCCTTGAACTTGGTGGCAAAATTAGCTTTGTATTGGAAAGTGGACCAGAGTGGGAATAAGAGGACTAATGCTCAATCTTTAGAGACTTCTTTAGTTTGTACTTTAATTTAGACTGAGGTTTATTCACTCTTGTCTCTGGGGTATTTTATATAGTTATTGTTGCTATCTAGTTACTATATTGCTAATTATAGATTGCTATCTATAACAAGTGTGCAAGTCTTGCACAGGTGTGCAGGTCTTGTACAGATGTGTAGGTTTTGTACAGGTATACAGATCTTGCACCAATATACCTTATCTGATAGTCTGACTATTTATACAGTTTTCTGCAATAATAGTTGCTGGTTACTATGCTATGTGTTCACATCATCTAGCTAAGTTATAATTCAGATAGTACATTTTGGTTTGTTATATCAGCCCCTACTGAAGGATAGTCTGTTCCAGACTATTCTTCAGTTATCATTCTAGTGTAGGTAAGTATCTTTTGCATCAATACCCATTCCATCATCTTCATCATCTATACTATGGTTGCTCTATTTCAAGGGTTCTTCTTCTTCTTCTGAGAATAGGATTTTGACATATTGATGATGCTCAGATAGGTGGTCAGGTTTATCCTTCATATATCCCATCAGGAAAATTGTGCTTATAGCAAGGCTGCAGGGTTACATTTATAAAGGATATAGAGTCTGTCTACAGTAGTAGTGTCTCTTTTTGATAGTCTTATGGTACTTTGAATGTATGTTTGTTCTGGGGCTGAGAGGTTCTGTAATTGTTCTCCAATTACATAGTGGGCTTGAAGTTGATGGATCTGTAACAATCATCTGGCTAAGATAAGATTCTCTTGATGAATCTGAATTTTCTGGAGAGTATTCCCATTGACTTCTTGGAATTGGGGTAGGGGAACTGATAGTAATTGAAAGGAGCTGAGAACAAGAGTCTGGAGGCAGTTGTCAATTCTCTGATTCATAATATGAAGAAAGATATATCTTGAGATAATTGATATATACTGGTATCCTCAGGGTTCATCCATCCATACTTCTTAAATAGATGCTGGTTTCTCTGATATTGTGTATAAGATAAGGTTCTTTCCATTTGGGCTCCAATTTGGCAGCAAAGTTTGTTTCAATTATGCTTCTCCAAATTAGTACTTAATCTCCAATCTTGATCTTCTGATTCTTCTGTTTCTGGTCATAGTACTTCTTTTGTCTTTCTTGGGCTTTGGTAATCTGAACTTGGGCCTGATTATGTAACTGTTTGTCTTCTTGAGGAGATCTCTGAGATTCTCATGGTCAGCAGTTCTGGTTTTCTTGGCAAATATCATTTTGAATGACTTTTGCTTGGTGGAGATAGTAGGGGTGTTCTAAATTTCCCATAGGATCTCAGATAAGCAGAGGTCCCAGTTGGTAGGATTGACCTGGGTAAGTTCTTTCTTAATGGTCTGGTTCATTCTTTCTGTCATGCCATTGATCTGTAGGTGATATGAGGTAGTCTGTTTAAGGTGGATCTTGTGAATTTGAGCATAACTTGTGATTATATTATTGATGAATTCTGTGTCTTAGTCAGAGATAAGTTCCTTTGGAGATCTATATCTAAGTGTGAGTTTATGGAGAAGGTCTACAATAGTCAAGGTATCTGCAATTTCTATTGGAAAAGCCTCAGGCCACTTGGTTAAGTGTTCCACAAATACAAGAATGTACTTATTTCTTCTTGGTGTAACTGGTATAGGTCCAATTACATCTACTCCCTATCTCTGAAAGATGTTGTCTGGTGGTGTAATTGGTTACAATGGTGCTTGGTAGTTCTTTCTTCCTTGATACTTCTAGCAGGTATCGCATTTTTTGAGTATATCCCAGACTTGTGTTCTGAGATTGAGCCAATGTTGATGTATTGTTCACAGCTTCTCTTCTATATTTGCCTGTCTCTGGTGGGCTTTCTGATATTCTTTTCAGATGAGATCTTCTTGTATCTTGATGGTCTGAGGAGCTTCTTTTAGGATATAGTTCCTCAGGACACTCTTCTTCTGGTTTATTGGAGCTTGTAGGAAAGTACATCAATATTGTTGTAAGCTTTCTCTGCTTTGTGAATGATGGTGATTTTGTAATCCTGGAGGATAAGGATCCAACAGGTCAGGATTTCAGTAGGTTTCTTGTGGTTGAATAGCTATTTGAGGGCTGCATGATCTGTAATCAGAGTGAACCTTTTTCTGATAAGGTAATGCTTGAACAGAGTGACCACCCATATGACTGCAAGGCATTCTAGTTTGGTGCTACCATAGTTTATCTGCTGCTGATTGGTAGCTCAGCTTGTATAAGCTATCACATAGTATTGTTGGTCAGGTCCTTCTTGGGCTAGAACTACTCCTAGGCCATCTTTGGAAGCATCTGTATACAAGATAAATGGCTTCTGTAGATTGGAGCACATGAGGATTAGTGCTGTAGTCATGCAGTTCTTAAGTTCTTTGAAGGCTGTTTCTTGTGATTCTGTCCATTTGAATGGTACTTCTTTCTTGAGAAGGATCTGGATTGGAGCAGCAATTTGGACAAAGTCCTTGACAAACCTTCTGTAGTAGGATATTAGTATCAGGAATAATAGTGTTTCCTTTGGGGTCTTAGGTACTGGCCAATTGTTGATCTTCTCAGTTTTCTTTGGATCTGTATGGGTTCCTTCTTTCAAAACTATGAATCTAAGGAATTCGAGTTTCTGTTTCCCAAAGTAGCATTTCTTTGCATTTAGTCTCAAGTAGTTCTTACAGGTGAGCTTGAAGAATTTCTCTAGGTAGTGTAGGTGTTCTTTGAAATTTGCTGAATAGATATTGCAATTGTTCATGTATACAATTAGATTGTAGTGGATCAAGGAGGCATAGACTGAATTCATCATCCTCTGAAAGGTGGGAGGTATATTGCAAAGTCCAAAAGGTATTCAGAGATATTCAAATAGTTTTCTTAAAGTAAGGAAGGCTGTCTTTTGAATGTCTTTGGGGTCTATGGAGATCTCATGGAATCCTGTGAAAAGATCCATACTGCTGAAGTATCTGGTATCCTGTAACTAATCCAAAAGATCATCGATTCTGGGCAAAGGATAGGCATTCTTTTCAGTAACTGAATTGAGTTTTCTGTAATCTACACAGAGTCTCCATCCTCCTTTCTTTGGTACAATAAGTATAGGGCTGGCCCAGGGGCTGGTTGAAGGTTGGATGACTCTATTATCTAGGAGTTCTTGAATATACTCCTTTTTGAATGTTTTTAAGTAATAGAGTATTCTATAGGGTTTCTGATGGATGGGTGCTGCATTTCCTATATTGATACTATGGTAATATGATGGATTGTATGGTAGGTTGCCATAATCAGTGGTGAAGATATCTTGATATTTATTGAGAAGTTCTACTAATTGTTGCTGCTGCTGGGGTGTCAATTTTTCTCCAATATTGATGGAAGACTTCACTATCTCCTGGATCACAGAGGGGCCTTTCCTTTCTCCTGGGACCTTTTGCTATTTCCCAATAGGTTTAGTTCATAAACTTCTCTATGAGTTCAGCTGAGAAAAGGCACCAGATATCCTATGATACTTCCTTTTGGCAAGATAATGGTTTCCCAACTTTGGTTGGTTGCTCAAGAGTGTACTGGATTCATCTTGTCAGAGAATGTGTGTCCTTCTATGTCCAGGTGCAGGATATTTTCATTGAGTTTAAAGAAAAGGTTTCTAGAATTGGGTGATGCAAAGATTTTGAAGGTGGTTTGTTCTCCAGGCTCCAGGATGAGATTCTTGTACAGTTTGACTAGTTGGCAGTATACTTGCTAGAGAATATTTCTTTTGAAGTGGTTTACTTGAAAGAGATGTACTTCCTTCTTGTCTGAACTTCCAAATCCTTTGGCTTGTATTGTTCCTTCAGTCAGTTTGGAGACTTCTTGTAATTGTGGGGTCTTGACCTTCATGAAGACTACTTGGACAACTTTCTGTCCTCTAATAATTCAGTGCTATTCTATACTGCTATTGTGTAGGATAACCTTGATTTCACCTATATATCCTGGGTCAATGGTTCCTCCTTCTATAGTTATTCCTTATCTGATAAGTCCAGACCTTGAGGTCAGTTGGATATAAGCTCCTTGGGGTAATTGTATAGCTAGTCCTGTTCTGACCATGAATGTTTTTCCAGGCTTGATGAATTTGTCCTCCAGACTGTAGAGATCATATCTTACATCCTCTGGGTGGGCTTTGATCAGAGGTTTGGCCTTGGGATGCAGTAGGGCATATTGGGCAATATTCTTACTAAGTTTAGGCTGATCTAAGGCTGAAGCTCTACTAGCAGAGAGCCTCCAAGCTCTAAGGTTGAGGTGTGACCATCTGGCTCCAGTAGAGGGGTCTTAGAGATAGTTGATTCCTCTTCTTCCTGTAAGGTCTAGGGCTTCCATGAAGTTGGTGGCATCTTCTACCCATCTTTAGTAGGTTACATGTCTGATGAGAGCTAGGATATCTTCTTCTAAATTATAGATCTTGAGGGTCCTTCTTTCTGGCCTTTTGGTCTGGTTTTTTTTGGATCTGGCTTCAGTTATCTCCTCTCTTCAAAGTGTAGATTGCAACATCATGACTGAGATGGATCTTCTAATGCCTGCAGTCTCAGCAGTCTGAGTGTCTTCTATGATTGCAATATTCCATTACTCAGAAATGATGTTCCCAGTTGTTGATCTCTTGTTGTCTTGGGAATTGATACCCATCTTGATTATAAGTTAGTGGAAGAGTAGATAAGAGGTATACTTCTGTCTGGATGAAGAGGCCTTATTCTCTAAATCAGCTTTGCAACTTAGTGGTAACTTCTTGAAAGATAGTTGACTATACAACTGTGTTCAGGGGTTCTGGTCTCTAGGGTCTCTGTCTCTCTTGTTGGTCTAGTAGATGGCACTGATAGCAGTAGTCTCAGGGAGAGTGGAAGACTATTTGGTGTAGACATCTTCCTAGCTGAAAAGCCTTTTCTTGGTGAGTTTCTTTTTTTGGGATAATAGTGATTATGCTGGGTCCTTCTTCTATATTCCAAGAGTCATTGTCTTCAGGTGGTGTCCAGCAAGGGTCATCTCAGAGAATGAGTTCGGAGACTTCTTCTTCTTTAGGTACTTCTTATTCAGGAACTTCTTGGTCAGAAACTTCTTCTTCCTTGAATGATTCTTTTTCCCAAATTGCTTGCACTTCTGCAGCTTTGGTTGCAGGTATTTCTGGAGTATATCTGCATTTCTTCTTCTTCTTTCTATACTCAGAGCAGGCTGTACCAGGTGAATTCCTTTTCCCAATAATCTTGGAGGAGTGCTTGGGGTACTTGTATCTCTTGAAGCAGATGGGGCATCCTTTGGTTTCTCCTACAATGGCTCTGATAGTAATAGGAACAGTGTTCTTAACCCATATATTGTCTTCTGGTCTGTCATTTACCAGATTAATTTGGGGATTGAGTCTGGGATCATTTCCATCTTCAGATTCTTTCTCTTCTTCTGTAGTAGACTCCTCACTACTGGCATATTCTTCCTAAATAGTGACCTTCTTCTTCTTCTTTGATTGCTCATAACTGGTCACCTTAACTCTGTACTTCTTGTCTCGGTAGTCAAACTTGAGTACTTGTTGGCCAATATCAACGACTGCATTCATTTCCTTCATCCAGTTGGTGCCAAGAATCATGTTGTAGGTGACAGCTTTGGTAATAATAGCCTTTGGGATGGAGAACTGAATGTGTCTAAGGGAGATGGTGATATTTCATACTTCTCCAAGAGGTTGAGTTTGGGCTCCATCTGCTACTATGATGCTGAGGTTAGATGGTCCATCAATGGGCCATTGGAGGGTATTCAGGAACTATTTGGCAATGATACAGATAGCTGCTCCTGTATCTATGAGGATTTTCGCCTTTTGTCCTCCAATATCTCCATGTAGGTAGGTGCTGACATATCTTTCAGCTGCCTGGACAGGGATAGGAACTGGTTCTTGCTGTGGGATTGGGACTCGGCCAGTGCTAGACCTGGTTGTTCTTAGCAATTTGTTTCAGACTCCAGCTGGTGTCAGTTGGAGGAACTGCAGGAGAGGGACTTCTATCTTGGCTTCTTGGATCTTTTGCCAGGCTTCATTGTAGATATCTCTAGGCATGGTCTTCAGAGTGTACTTTTTCTTGAGCTTTGGGGTAGCAGGTTCTCATTCTTCTTGTTCCATTTCTTCATCTTCTGGTAGCAACTTGTTTGTCTCAGGAACAAAAGGTGAGGGGGTTCGGGGAGGTGTTTCTACTTATTCTTCCTTATGTTCTTCATCTTCTTCTTGGATGATTCTTCTGCTGATGTTCCTGGATAGCCTTCCCATGGGTCTCTTCCTTTTTTCTGCTGGGTAAACTGTTTTTCGGGAGGTGACCTTGGTAGGGTACAAGTCTAGGTCACTATAGTCTTCACTGTTGCTTGCTTCCTCAAAATCTTCTATGGGATGGGCTTCAGTTTTCTTGTACTGAGTGTTATTCCTTCAGTTTGGTGGTTCTGAATCCCTTTAGTCACTTCTTTTGTTGTCATATTCAGTGGCATAGTGTCTAAATTGTCTACAGTGGAAGCATTGGACTTGGGTTCTATCTCAGACAGAGTATCTTCTTTCTTCTTGCTGGTAATTTCTGTTATCTCTTGGTGGATAACCTTGGCTCCTCTGTGGTAGATATCCTCTGTTGTCTTGGTAGTCCTGATTTTCGCATGTAGTGAGTTTTTCAATCTGTCCAACCAGCCAGTCTAACTTGGAGCTAAGGTCTTGAATTTCACTTCTATCCTTCTTTCCTTCCTTAGCTGGCCTTCTTTCTTCAGGTCTTTCTTATCCTTGGAGGAGTTCTTGTAGGGCTTTGACTAGAATGTCTTCTTTCTCTTCTTTCCTATCATGATCACTCCAGGTAGTTCCTTATCTGACATTGAAGAATCCTTGGGCTGCATCTACTTGCTCTTTGGACCTTCTGATACCTATGGTGCAGTGCTGGGCAATGTTTGGGGGTATTCCATTCATGAAGGTCATTGGACCAATGATGTCCTGATTGGTGGTATTGAACCCGGCAGTATGCATTCTCTTCTAGATTCTTGTGAAGAAGGCTCTGGGTGATTCTCCAAGATTCATCTTTATCCCCATGATAGATTCCTGAGCCTTGTGGTAGGTCTCATTTCCTGCATACTTTTCAATGAGCCAGTGGACCATGGCCTCATATTCTAGCTCATAGGACATTGCTGCTCATATCTGTCTTGCCAGTTCTGAATCTGGGTTATTTGCTGTTCGATAGAAAATTCCTCTGGCTGGTTCTCTGAGCTGGGCCTTGTAGATGGCAATTTTTCTTTCATCTGAGAGATTCCTCAAGACTGCAATTCCTTCAATTCTATCAAGGAACTCTCTGGGGTCTTCCTCCAGATATCTTGCAAAGGTTGGCAGTGAGGTGGCCATTTCTTCATCACTTTCTTCTGATTCTGGTTCAGGTTTGGATTCTGATTCTAATTCGCTTTCTGAGCTGTCACTGGAGATGGGGGTGCTTGGGTATCTTGAGGATAGTGTTCTAGACCTTGGACAAAGTGGAATAAGTCTAGGTATCCTTATAGGAGCTACTTCTAACTCTGCAAGAGGTTGTGGTAAAGGTTCTATTGGTGAAATTGGTGGGACTGGTATGGGGTGTCTGGCTGTAAGGTCTCAGGTTCATGTAATAAGATCTTCTAGTTCTTGTGCAAGTTCTCCAAAATCTCTAGTAGGGCTACCTATATTGTCTAGTTGATCTGGTTGGAGATTTTGGGCTATACTGCCTTCTGGTTGGGAACCTTCTGATGCTGGGTAGTTGACAAGTCTTGATGTGATTACTTCTCTTCCTATCCAGATGCTAATAATAACTGGTTCTCCTGTAGTGGCAGAGGTTGGTATTGTGTCAAATATATCCAGTTTGACTATGGATTCTTGTGAGCTGAAAAGTCATGTCGATTTTGAAATCTTCCCAGTTGAGCCCCCAAATGTATCATACCTGGCTCAATAGAGACAAATTACAAGGTTGGGAGTTGATGTAGTTTGGCTTGAGCCCTCAGTTACTTTGTCAAAAAGCAACAAAATGTTCTAAGATTCCTGAGATCCTTGGTGTTTAGTGGTATAATAGTCAAAATCTGGATACTGTATAATTGGTTTCCTTTTTGGAACAGATTCTTGGGTGTAGCAGTGATTTGTGTATATAAATGGATTTCCTTCTTAGGTCAACTGAGAATAGCAGAATTTGTATATAGTGCAGCAATTTCCAAAAGTATGTAATTTCTGGCATGATGATTTCTTGTATAGTGCGATGATCTTAATATATGATGGTCTGGTAATTTGGCAGTTCTCCTTATGCGATTTCTGCATGATGATCTTGTGTAGCATAATGGGGTTCCTTATTCGGGATGTTCTGATAATTTAGCAGGTAACTTGATTTAGCTCACTGGGAATTGTATAGTGTGGATTCTTCTTCTGGGAATAATAACTCAGATAGCATAGATAATTCAAATAACTGGGAATAATGCTGGTAGCAGATTCTCTATACCGGGCTCACTGGGAACAATGAATAACTCAGATGGTGCAGATTTGACTTTAACTGGAAATACTACTCAGAGGGCATGAGTTCTTCTGAATTGGGCTCTTCTGGGAATATGGATAACTTGAAAATGGCAGATGACGTGGATTCTCCTAAATCAGTGGGCTTCTGGAAAATAACTCAGATAGTGTAGATTCTTCTGAATTGGCTTCAACTGGGAATACAGCAGATAACTCAAAAGGTGGTGAAGTTCTTCCTCAAACTTAGCAGCAGACTTTAGGCTTATCTGGCAAGTAGACCAAAAATGGACTTGTTCTTTGTATCCAAAAGTAGACTGGAGTGGAAGAGAAGAGAACCAAGCTCACAACTTCTTGGTAGTAGCTCATTGGCAGGCGTATCTCCTAAGTGTTGCAATCCAATTTCTTTAGAATTAAGTGGCTTTTGGCAGACATTTCTCCTAAGTATATCAGATAATTGACTTTTGCTTTAGTTTGTATTCAACTTTCAGACTGAGGTTTATTCACTCTTGTCTCTGAGGTAATTTATACATTGTGGTTGCTATCTAGTTGCTATCTAGCTAACTATAGATCTGCTATTTATGGTGTATTTGAGTAGATAGCCACTGTTCGGCAGACAGCTACTGTCCAGGGAACAGCCACTGTTCACATTATTCCCTTCTTTGGCTATCTGATTATTTATACATTTTTCCACAGTAATGATTGCTGGTTACTATACTATATTAATATTCATGTCACCTGGTTAGATTTTGAGATTGCTATGTTTCATGGTTTGTCACACTATAAAAGCTACTAGAAATTCAAATGGAAATTTTTATAGAAATTCTTACAAAAATTCTAACTAGTAGTTATAGTTTCCAAAATAGTATAACTACATATATAGATATACTCAATATACTATATTTAATTATAGCCTTCAAATATATATAAATACTCTCTATACTAAATATATTATAACCTCAGCTCTATTATCTCTAAATATAAGAATAAAAGCAGTATTCTTATTATAGAACTCTCAGACCTAACTTATTAATAATTCTGAGCCTAATCAACTTGAGATATAAGTATAGTACTTTCATTAGTACAAGAACCTAAAAGTGATACTTAAACTCTACTATAATAAGTAATAGAAACTCAGTACTTTCTTATAAGAACTCAGAACTTAGGACTGATAGTTAATTAATTATCTGCAATATATTAATTCTATTAGTATATATTTTGATTATAATAGAGTTTGAGTATAAATTCTTCTAACTTACTTTTTTTTTTTAAGTTAGTATAATTAGTAAGAACTATAGACTGATAGTTTTTTTAATAATTTTAACTTTTTCTATCTTTAATTTCTTCTTTAAGCTATTTTTAGTAGACTTAAAAAATTAGTTATATCTTTTAATAAATTAGTTTAATATTTTCTATATTAATATAATAGTAAAGTAGTTTCTTTTTTTTAATATCTTTAAAATCAATAGTAAGAATATATTTATATATATATTTATATAATAGATTTCTGAGCTTCTTTTTGAATGAGAATTCTTCTCTAATAATATAGCTATATTTGTTAGAGACTTTCTTCTCATTATATTCTAATTTAGTAATCTTAGTACTTATATATAAAAATTTCTCTTTTAGTAGATTCAAATTCTTTCTTTTTTTATTTTATATTTTCTAACTACTTAACTTTCTTAATTTTTAGCTATAGTATCTATATAATCAATATTTATATTAGATAATTTCTCTTTATATCTATAAATAATATTATAAAGTTATAATTTCTAAAAATGAGTAGAATTTCTGCAAAATAGTCTAAATTAGTAACTTCTTCTTTAATTGAGATTTTGTTTTTGACCAAACTACTCTTTATCTTAAATATTTTAAAAATTAATTAAAATAATTATTTAAGACTTATTATTAATAAAGTTATTATCTATAATTAAAAAATTATTTTAGTAATTATAGTAATATCTATTTTAGCTAAATTATATAATTTATAGTTTAGTAGAATTATATCAGAGTGAATTTTTTAATCTTAATATAAATATCTATATCTTATTATTATTATTCTCTAAGAGAGCTGGAGACTTATATTTCTAATTCTCTTAATAGATCTTTATAGTTATTTAATAATTAATTTCTCTAATTATAATAATATATTAAGAGTAATTATTAATATATTATCATATTGTAGTTACTGAGTTCTTCAAATATGTCAGATTATCTCCAAGGTGTATCTCTTAGACTAACCTCAAGTTTGTTATAAGCAAGTTCTTATTGGAGTATCTTCCTAAGATCTTATAGTCCTCAAACTTCTTATCTTTAAACTGTCTTATTATTTCTTAGATTGCTTATATGAAATTGAGAGTAAGTAAACTAGAACTAAGGAGACTACATTATACATATTATCATGTAGTAGGCAGTGAGTCCTTCAAATATACCAGATTCTCTTTAAGGTATATCTCTTAGATTAACTATAAGTTTGTTATAAGCAAGTTCTTATTGGAGTATCTTCCCAAAGTCTTATAGTCCTCAAACTTCTTATCTTTAAACTGTCTTATTATCTCTTAGATTGCTTGTGTAGAATTGAGGATAAGTGAACTTAACTGAGGGGACTCCCAGCAGAGGAGATTTCTTATTTCATATTTCTGCTACATCTAGAGACATTCAGTAGCAATGGTGATTCTTGTTTCCATTTTACAATAGTAGAGAATATAATAATAGAGGTCACCAGTATCTAGATTGATGCTAGGAGGCCTTTTTGTATAGGTCTCTATGGCTCTTCTGATGTCTTGGAATATCCTATCCTGGACTGAGGGGCCTTGGTGGTAACTAGACCTTAAGATTTAGCAAGTGGTAGGCATTTTATTTATAGTAAGTCTTTAGAACTATTCTTGTATACTTTATTTAGATTACTGCTACTGCAGTTTCTTGATCTTTTATTTCTTAAAATATCTATCTTATGGTCACAATAACTTACAGTTGGTCATTATTACTCATCTTGTAGCTCAGATGAGTCATACCATATAATTCTCTTATACTCCAATCTGATAGCTTGTAAGAAAAGACTGTCTCTTATACTGATATCATCATTCTGAGATCACTATTATAATATAAACTCTATATAATATATTTAGTTTCTATAAGAGTATATTTCTTAAAGAGCATATCTATTAGTAATTTTTTTATACTAATTTTCTTTACTGATTTATTATATTTTCTTTTTTTCTTCTATATAGTTATTATATATATTTTTTCTTTTATTTACCAACTTCTTTCTCTATTTCAAAAAGTACTTCTTTATTAATATTATGATAGTTGATCTAAATTAGAAATAACAATCAGAGATTAGATATTTGATCACAATATTTAAATCTGATTTCTGATATATTAAAGTATATAGTTAACAGTCACTCAATCTCTTAGTTATATAATTTGTATAGCTATATAAAACTCATGATTATATATATTATATAAATATATAAATATCTCAACTATATAAAATAACTTACAGAAAAAGAAGTCTTAACTTAGCTTTTATAAGTTAGTAAACTTATATAAATATCTCTAATATTTATAGTAAATAAATCTCAGATTAAAATAGTTTAAGCAAAGAGATAAAAACTAGTAAGCCTGTAGACAGATATACTTCAAACTCATCTATCTCTATATTTGAGGACTCTGAGAAATTAAAGAAGATCAAATATTCAAGATAAAGAAATCTACTACACTTTTGTTAGTATTGTCACATAGTGGTCGCTGAGTCCTTCAAATACACCAGATTCTCTTCAAGGTGTATCTCTTAGACTAACTCAAGTTGTTATAAGCAAGTTCTTATTGGAGTGCCTTCCCAAGGTCTTATAGTCCTCAAACTTCTTATCTTTAACTGTCTTGTTATCTCTTAGATTGCTTGCAAGGAAGTGTGTATATTGCACTGAGAGGAACTGACTTTATTTCAGAGGAAATAAGATGGGTATTTATACAAAATATAATTCAATGGTTGCTAAGATATAAAGCTAAATATAAATTCCAATAACTAAAACTACCAAGTTCCAGAGCTGGTATTAT
>RBNI01003856.1:0-15071 GCA_003990745.1 Jimgerdemannia flammicorona
TTTTTTTTGGTTGTGGATTCCTTGACATCATGTACATCTTGCCGAACGATAGCTTATCGAGCTCGTCGTCAAATCTTCGGCTACCGACCCTATAGTTCAAGGCCTCTCGGCGTTCCTGTTGGGCATCTCCTATCTATACGATGATGAACCGGACGCGGCGTTTGACAGGTGTGTGGCCATTACGTTTGGTGGAGTGGTTCGCCGTCAATGGAAATATCGCGGCCACTATTTCGCTCACGTGACCTATGCGCGATCCCGATAACGAATGATAGGCAAACTCTCCAAACAATCCTGCTGAGTCGGGTCGGCGTCGACCAGTTCGCGAACCGGCTGACGCGATTGCGCGAGCTGCCGGCCGTCAAGAATGCTTCGCCATACATGCAGGTCGTGCCCGAAGAAGAAGCGCGTGGAGGGTTGCCTTCCCTGTTCCTTGATTACGCGTTCGTCGAGTTCTTTACAGCGAGTCAAGGTGAGCGACGAAGAGTGGGGAGAGAGAGAATTCGTTTGTTAGGATGAGTTGATTGAGTTTGAGAGTGGGGATGTTGGTTTATACGAAGATTGACGTTGAAAATATTGAATCATTGGCGGCGATTTCATGCTTTGTACATTTTGTATGTAGACATGGTCCAGCGATCAATTACAAAGCCCCCGAGTAGCTTCGGCAAGAGTACAAATAACACTGGTATGTTTGTTTCCTTTACATTGCGTTATTTTCAACCGATTCTAAGTCCCCTGAACAGAAATAGGTGAAGCTGAGTTCTCCATAGGGTGCATGCCTTTGTGTATTTCCAATGTTGATCATTGATCGTCTCCATTCATACAGTCACTGGCTCATCCACGAACGAGGCCCTTGTCGCGTCGTTCCAGGCGACGATCCAACAGCAAGACGCCGAGCTGCAAGATTTAAGGTCACGTGTAACGGGGCTGGAGACATTGCTGTCGCAGGTGGTTTGTACCATGTTTTCTGTATGTTCACGTCGTTTTCGGCTCATCTTCTATTCTGCTCGCTGAATACCGCCTTGCCCTGTGTCACGATCTTGTAGAACGCGGAAAAGGAGTCGCTCGCGGCGCACACGTCCTCCCTCGAGGACACAATGGCGACAGAACGTGCCAAGTTCGCGACACTGGAGAAGGAGCAAGAGGACCTGCTGGTTCTGATGGGCGAGCAGGACGTTGACCTTAAGAAGTATCGGAAGCGGTTGCGCGCGCTTGGGGAGGAGGTGACGGATGACGAGGAAGGGGAAGAAGAGGAAGAGGAGGGGGAAGCATGATGAGCCTGGGGATTTTGCTTATCGGTGTGCGGCGTGATTGGTGATGGGGGGACGTTGGCACGGAGAAGGATGGCTAGGTGTTTCGTGTTGAAAACATTTGATACGTTTTTGAGGTGTGAGAGATGCATCGCTTGCAAAGTACGAAATATCAGTGTCCTGAGTTGCCAATATTGTAGAAAATATCCACTAATTCCATCACCTACGCCCATTAATAACTCGACATTAAATCTCAGTTATCATTTATTTATTTGTTGATTTGATTTTTCCTCATTTATTTTGTTACATTTATCCAGGGGTTTTTTTTAATAATGTCTTTATTTATTAATTGGTTAAAAATAAAAAATAATCAAAACAATCATATTAATATTATAATTTATATTGAGTATATATATTTTATTAAAAAAAATAAGAATCAGAATGAAATAAAGTTAAAATGTACTGTGTTAGAGCTTATGATGGCATCGCATGGATGGATGGATGACTGTGCCTGATCAACATTCCTGTGGCTGAGTACAGTTTCTTCTTCCCTTCATCATGTCCCTGCCCGTGCCTCGCTTCCTCGCCGCCATCTACGCAAAGCCTCATCCCGACCTGCAGGTCCAGCTTTTAGACAAGTTCCGCTCCCTCTCCCAGCTCGAAAGCCAGCGCCTTCGCCGGGCCAAGGACCCCAAGGACTTCTACTCGCTCTCCGTAGCCCTTGACCCCCTCGTCCAGAACCGCAACCGCTACTTCGACGTCATCCCTTTCGACCGCAATCGCGTCCAACTCCGCGCCACTGCCCCCACCTCTACCTACACCAACGCCTCCCACATCGATACCTCCTACATCGATGGCATGCCGCAGCGCAAATACATCGCTAGCCAAGGCCCGCTCGGCACCCCGCACGCCATCGTCTCCACTGTCGGCGATTTCTGGCTCATGGCGTGGGAGCAGATGTCGCGTGTCATTGTATGCCTGAGCAAGGTTGAAGAGGGCGGCAAGATCAAGTGCGCGAGGTACTGGCCGGAGGGAGAGGGGGAGGAGGTGCGAGAGTGGGAAACGAGCGGGGGCGGCGTGCGTATGCGCGTCAAGCTCGTTGGCATGCCGACCAAGAACACAGACGCCGAGTGCGAGGTGCGTAAGTTATGGGTCGAGCCCGTCGACACGGCGTTGGGCGCGGGGAGGCAAGTCACCCAGCTGGCCTTCTTCGGCTGGCCCGATCATGGCGTCCCCGAGAACGCGGAGCACGTGCTGAACCTCATCTCACTCACGCGCAAGGTTGAGGCGGAATATGCACGCGAGGCTGGAGTCGCTTTCGGCCCGACCATCGTGCATTGCAGCGCCGGGTGTGGCCGTACAGGAACCTTCTGCGCGATCGATCTGGTGTGGAATTTTCTCGAGGAGCGCCAGGCCCAGGCTTCGGGGGAGGAGACGGTAATGGACGACGATGACGAAGAACAAGATTTGTATAACGAAGATCAAGATTTGATATTCGAGGTGGTAGATGGCCTTCGGAAGCAGCGTATGGTCATGGTGCAGGCCCCACCGCAGTACGTGTTCTGTTACCAGGCGCTATGGGTATTGGTAAATGATGAAGAGGGAAAGTTCAGAGAGAGGAGAGAGGAGAGAAGATGATGGCGTGGACGATGACTGTTTAATGCTTGCGGACCGTATGAGAATGTATCGGGCTGCTTTTATTGTTGGAATAAAGTATCTTATAGAAGTGCTGAATGGTTCTTACCTCATATTTAACGCGATCCCTTCCCTTCATTCATATCCCTCATGCTTTAACAGCTCCATGTTTCTATACTAGCTTTATTCCTCCGCTCCGTCGCTTCTAGGAATCCTCGTAACCCATTTCCTTTCTAATAAATACGGAAAAATTCACGGGGGAACGCGTTGACTGTCGCGGGCGAGTTGATTAATGATTAATGGCGCGATGGGATGCGTCGCTACCAACAACATTATGAGCAAATGAAGTAAATGGCGTTGGGACAGCCAGACGTCGTTGGCACTCGAAGTTTTGCTTTGGTTCCCTGTTTGTTGTAAATAGACTATCCAACCCCGTAGCCGTGTTGGTGACCAAAATGTTGATAAGAAACTTTGCTTTGAATCCCTTCACTAAATTGTTTATGATGTGTTTCTAAATATAAAAATACAGAATGCCGTGCGTTGGCTATGTGACTCATTAATCGCACTTGGGTAAAAAGCTGCGGTTTGAGTCACTGGTCACTGTCAGTCCCAGGCTTCATCTAATTGGCCGGTTCACGCCAGAATTTTCAAGAGCGCGATTTCATCCCTTTAAATACCCTCCTCTCCACCACCACCACAAAAACGAACAAGCACACCATGGCAACTTACGAAGCCGTAACGAAATCCTTCTCCGAGCTTTCCATCACTCACACTACCGTTACCCACACCGTCGTCACCGACAACAAGACCTGGACCAACCAGCTCGTCACCGTCGCTCCTCCCAACATCACCTACCACGTCACCAAGACCCTCGTACTTAAGCCCAAGACCGCAAAGACCGGGCCCGTCACACCGGTCGTCGTTGTCGCCCTCGAGGAGACTGAGACCCCCCTCGCCCCTCTGGGAAAGAAGCTCGGCTTTAAGGAGCCGAGATTCGCGAATGAGGAGCTGTTGCAGGAAGTGTTTGGAGTGAATAAGGACTCGGGTAGGTTGCGGTTTGCTGATGTGTCGTGAAAGAAGGGAGGGGGGAGGAGGGGGGTTGAGAATGGACAGCGAGGATAAGGCTATCAGAGGGAGAGATTCAGTTGATGTAAGTTGAGATCTCAATGTGGTACATGAGTCCCATACATTAACCCCCACCCTACACGTTTCCCTCCTCCAACACGCACACAGTCTCTCCCTTTGCCCTCGCACACGTAAAGGACCTCACGCACGTCCACCTCGTTGTCGACTCGGCCCTGCTCGCTATCCCTGCCGATCACCACATAGCCTTCCACCCCTCGGCCGCTGACAAGACCAGTTTCATTTCCGTCGCGCACTTGCGCGCCTTCTTCACTCACGTCCGCAAGGATTTTATCGAAGTCGACTTCAAGGCACTCGCTTCCGAGGTAGGCGCCCCGGCCCCGGCCAAAGCTGAGGGCTCAAAGAAAGAGGCGACGAAGAAGGAAGATGGTAGGATTTTGTGTATTCTGGTTTTTTATAAACGGAGCTGGGTGTGGAAGGAATGTGCAATTTATGTGAACGTGAGGAGGTCGTTTCAGTAGTAAGAGGTCATGGACTTATACTAATGATCGAGCCTTCAATTTTTACAAACAACCCTATCAGCTGTCATTGAGGGCGCCGCTCAGATCGGTATCGAGGTTAGGAAAGAACTCGATTTCCCCAAGTGGTATCAGCAGGTACGCTCGTGCCGGTTTTGGCGATTACGGTCCTCTTCGCTGTAAACAGATTGTTGGCGGATTCTGATACTTCTGGCCCCCCGAATTAGGTTCTGACCAAGAGCGAGATGCTCGAGTACTACGACGTCTCGGGCTGCTACATCCTCAGACCTTGGGCTTATAACATCTGGAAGGAGATTACCGGTATGTTTGAACGCGATCAAATCAACTGTTCGTAATCCTTCTCGAAAATTTCCCGCCTTGACCCATCCCCCAAAACCCCCAACAGCCTTCTTCGACGCCGAGATCATGGAGCTGGGCGTGGAAGATGCCTACTTCCCCATGTTCGTTTCCTCAAAGGTGCTCGAGCGCGAGAAGGACCACATCGAAGGCTTCGCCCCGGAGGTCGCCTGGGTCACCAAGGCCGGCCAGTCCGACCTCGAGGAACCCGTCGCCCTTCGTCCCACCTCCGAGACCGTCATGTACCCTTACTTTGCCAAGTGGATCAGGTCTCACCGCGACCTGCCGCTCAAGCTCAACCAGTGGTGTAACGTCGTGCGTTGGGAATTCAAGCATCCTCGTAGGTGTCCTTCGATTTGGGGTGGTTGCTGTTGTAGTATATGTATGGGTTGGCGGGAATTGGGAGGCTTTCTCAAATAAGTTACATAGTGCCTGTCATGATCCACCCTCTATCCACTTGCTTCTAGAACCCTTTCTCCGCACACGCGAATTCCTATGGCAAGAGGGCCACACGGCGCACCTGACCAAGCCGGAGGCCGACGTCGAGGTCCGTCAGATCCTGTCTCTCTACGCGCAGGTCTACGAGGATCTCCTCGCTGTTCCGGTTGTGCAGGGTGTGAAGTCTGAAAAGGAGAAGTTCGCCGGTGGGCTGTACACGACGACGGTGGAAGGCTTCATTCCGACGACGGGCCGTGGGATCCAGGCGGGCACATCTCACTGCCTGGGCCAGAACTTCTCCAAGATGTTCAATATCGTCGTTGAGGACCCCAACGCTCCCGCCAATACTACCGAAGAGGAGGCGAAGAAACTCTTTGTCTGGCAGAATTCGTGGGGCTTATCCACTCGTGCCATCGGCATCATGGTCATGGTCCATGGTGACGATAAGGGACTCGTGTTACCTCCGCGTGTGGCCACCATCCAGGCCATAGTTATCCCTTGTGGGTTGACGGTGAAGACGACCGAGGAAGAGAAGAGGAAAGTTGAGGAGGTTGTAAATGAGGTGGTGAAGAGGTTGAAGAAGGCGGGGGTTAAGGCAAAGGCGGATTTGAGGGAAAACTATACTCCCGGGTATAAGTTCAACCATTGGGAGTTGAGGGTATGTAGTGTGGAACCGGATCCTTGTCCAGTCCTATTTCCACTTCAGCTCGCACTCACATGACGTCCTCCAACCTTCATCCAATCCCCCTAACCAATCATCCCAGGGCGTCCCGCTCCGCCTCGAGATCGGTCCTCAGGACTTAAAGAAGTCGCAAGTGACGTCCGTTCGTCGCGATACGGGGGCTCGCTCGACGATCCCGCTGGCAGATGTAGAGTCTTCGGTGCCGGCGTCGCTGACGACGATCCAAGCGGACATGTACGCGCGCGCCAAGAAGCAGCAGGTCGAGTCCATCCGTCGCGTTGACCGGTGGGAGGACTTCGTCCCGGCGCTGGACGAGAAGAAGCTTGTGCTTATTCCCTGGTGCGATCGGGGTGACTGCGAAGAGAATATCAAGGAAAGGAGCGCGAGGAGGTGGGTTGTGTAATACGAGTCCGGGAAGGGACATGGAAACGCCATTTACGAATAACATAACAAAATAACCAATTTGACCACTCTGTACTTACAGCGGCACCGAGGGCGAGGAGCAGGACGAAAAGGCCCCCGCGATGGGCGCAAAGTCCCTCTGCTGTCCGTTTGACCAACCCACGGAGAACCCGATCGTCCCGGGCGTGACCAAGTGCGTGGCGTGCGGTCAGGACGCGAAGCACCACATGCTGTTTGGGAGGAGTTATTAAGTGATTCGGGGGGAGGGACAGCGGGGTCTGCACCCGTGCGATGAGAAAATACGGGGGGGCGTTGTGCGGGATATACTTGTAAACGATATCAGTAATCAATATATGGAATGACTTGGCATGACATTGTTCACCATGACATCATGTGACATGTGGACCTTTCACCTGTACCAATTTTCGCGTTCCAAAGCTAAGCCACCTTTGGATATACTATTATATTTCTGAAAACAACTTCAATATACCTGTGTTAAGTGCTGAAGAGTGTACTGTATTCTATTTTGTCTGGAGTTTATTTTTTTTCCATGAATAGAATTGAACGATCTTTGAAGAAGACTTGAGCTTGGATATCTGCCAAAACAGATCAGTATAGTACTCTCAAATAAATCAAATTATTTAAATTGAATCAAATTGAGAGTTATTTAAATTAAATCAAATGGAGATTTTTAAATCAAATTGAATTGGGGTCTGATTTTATTTAAAATATTTATCCCAAATTCAAAATGTAATAACTTAATAGAAATTTAATATTCTTTATTATATTAGATTCTCTATTATAAGATATATTAAACAAGCTAAAATTTATTAAATTTGAATATTTTTTGGTCAAATTATTGAATTTTGAAAAATTAAATTAAGTCTTAATTTAAATTGAATCAAATCAAATTAAATTAGAGGCAAATTTGATTCAATTTGATTTATTCTGAGTATTAGATCAGTGTTTGGTCAATTCTTCTATTCTATAAGTAACTCTCTCTCTATTATATAAATAGTCAAGCACTTACCTCATATAGTATACTGAATTGTACTAAGAATATACATATGATTATACTGAGAGTACTACTAAACTAGTCTGCTATTTACTCTAGCAATCTACTTAAAAATCCTTAAATTATAGTTACTATTATTATATAGACTATATTATACTTATATATAACTTACTCTTTGACATTACTTCTAAATTTCTGGTAAGAGTACAGTATTCTGTACATCTCTAGATATTTTTTAATGAGATTGATTAATTTCTCTAAAAAGTTATCAAGTATGAGAAATTTGAAAAAATTGAGAAATTTACTCTTTATCAATATTGCTATATACAGTGATAGCTAATCCAAATTAGTAATATGAAACAGGGGAATTAGACATTTGATTGCAGTACCTGAATCCAATTCTCTATATAGTTTAGCTTTATAAATAGCAGTCATATTCTGCAAAGTGCAGAAACTTTAACATTCGCAAAGATTTAGAAGATGTTAGAATGTTTGCAATTAGCGAAATCCTAGCAGATGTTAAAAGATTTGATACTTGTGGAAATGACTCACTACTTAGCCACCTTATAGCTAGCAAACTTGTATAAATAACCCAGTATCTTCAAGTGAATAAACCTCAGATCGAAATAGTTCAAGCAAAGAGAAAGTAAAAGGAACTAGTAAGCCTATGGGCAGATATACTTTGAACTCACCCATTCCTGTATCCCAAGGACTCTGCAGAGTTGAAGAAGAGTAAGTTTTCAAGATACAGAAATCTGATGTACTTCAAAGATTAAGTGTCCGCTATGTTACAACTTGGTGCCCATTGGCTGGTGATTCAAGATGAATCCCTTACTTTCAAGCTGAATAATGAACAACTGCCACCACCTGAACAACCATACAAACTGAGGCAAGATACCAAGATAAGATGGATATGAGACCACCAGTATTCCATAGATATACCTCAGATGAATCAGTCATTACCTTCATTGATGATTTCAAGTAGTATACTGCTGTAAGAACCCTGACAGCAGCACAGCAAGTAGCCCTCATGCCCTTCAGCCTACGAGGTCCTGCCAGAGCAGTATTCACAGCTGCAACCCATGCAGGAAATGATGCTGATGCCATACTGACAGCACAGAAGACCTGGCTCCAAAATACCTATTACACAGATGAGATTAAGCAAGCCCTGAAGGATCAGCTCAATACAACATGTCAAGAAATGAGTGAGAATCTAAACACATTCTACACCCAAATCCGATATCAGATAATCCTCATAGATTATGCTGATGCTATCTGAGATCAAGTAGCTGAAGCAAGCTTCATGAAAGGAGTCCACCCAGAGATAGCTGTGGCTATTCGCTCATCACCAGTAGTTCTGGATCTGCCACAAAAAGTCACCTATGCTTAGTGGTATTGGATAGCTAGACATCCACAAGACCACACAATGGAAAGAGTCACTGGAGTCAGAATCGAAGCACCCAAGGCAACCAGTGTGATCAATGATCAATCAAAACACACCTCAAATGAGAGCTACAGAGCAGCAGAGAAACAGCAACCCCATAGAGGAGCTTGCTAAGCAGTTTGCTGAAATGACTGCTTACCTAGGGGATATAGTAAAAGAAATTAGAGGAAGAGATTACTGCCTGATTCAGAAGTTTGCCACCATCTCAGACAAGAAGAAAGGTACCTGCTATAGCTATAGAGAAGAAGGCCACTACTCATATGAATGTATGAGTGAAACTAAGTGTAAGGCCCAGCCAAGCAATGCTACTAAAAACAAGGAATAGGCCAACATCATTACCTTCAAGGAAATTGGAGAGTCAGATGAAGAATGAGAGGCCTATTCTGCACAGACTACCAAGAAGGATGTTCACAAGGAATCCTACAAGAGACCATCAGGAAGACCCAAGAAGAACCTGGTGGAAAGACAGATGGAAATGGCCACAGAAAGCCAAGCCAAAGAAATGGATCAAGATATAGAGCTCGAGCAGGCAGTTCAAGATATCATCTGAGAAACCACTCCAGCTAGCGAAGGAGAAAAGGAGAAGAAGCTTTGCAAAACCAAGACTTTCAAGTATGATATCTTCAAGGATCTCAGCCAACAAAAAGTCAATACAACTTTTGGCCAGCTTGTAGAAATTCCTACATTCAGACAGCAAATGAGATTTGGACTTACCGAAACAACCAAAGAGCAGGGTTGGAAGATAACTAAAGCCAACAATATTCAAGAAGATTCCAGAGAAGAAAGTGAAGATAACTGCAAGACTTCTGCCTATATAATCTGCCAAATCGAAGACAGAATCTTTGAAGCCATCATAGATACAGGAGCAGGAGGATGTCTCCTCAGCAAAAAGGCAGTAGACCACCTGGGATGGGAGGTCAAAGAAGCAATCAAGTTGGTATTTATTACAGCAGATGGCATAAGAGCCACCCCTCTGGGAAAAATCTGAGATGTTCCCATCAAGTTTGGAGGAGCAACTATCCCAGTAGATGTGATAGTAATTAATACAACCAACTATGACATTCTTATTGGCAACTAGTGGCTTCACAAAGCAAGAGCAATAATCGACCTGAATGCTCAGAAGATGCAGATTATCTACTGAGGTCAGAAGATGCAAATTCTCATCAATGTCAACAAAGGAGTACTCTCTGAGATGGAGGAAGATGAGCAAGAAGAAGCTTACATAGCGACCATACAGAAAAAGAAGAAGAAAGTCAGATGGATGAGTAAAGAAGAATGGTGCAAGAAGATCGCAAAAGGATATGCACCACAAGGAGTCTGCCTGTATGAGATCCAAATGTACTGTATGGAGCATATCAATGAGTGCTACCAGTACACCAGCAAAATCAAGGAAATCTACCACCAAAGAAGAGAGAAGACCCTTAAGGAATAAGCCAAAGAGGAAAAGAAGGAGGAGGAGGAAGATGATGAACCACCAGCCCTTCTGGAGGACAGTGATGACAAAGAAGAAATCAAGGTCAAAATCCAGAAGATTCACCCTGATGCAGTCCTGCCAGAATACAAATCGGAAAATGTAGCTGGAATGGATATCACCATAGTAGAAGAAACTATACTTAAACCCCAGACAACTACTCTACTTGCAACTGGCCTGGAGATGACTATCCCAAAGGATCATATCAGGATCCTCAAGACAAGAAGCAGTTTGGCAAGAAGCAAAATTATGATTGAAGGAGGAGTCATTGATTCAGACTATATCAGAGAAATACTACTCATCACTAGGAATTACAATTCTACTATTCCATTCCCAATCAAGAAAAAGGACCAACTGGCACAGATGTTGATCTTCCTAGTCTAACAACCAAAATCATAGAAGTCAAGAAGTTGGAGGAAATAAAAAGAGGAAAGAAAGGATTTGGATCTACAGGAAAAGGAGTATTCATCAGTACCAAGATCACTGAACTGGAGCATAAGAAGGAGGAAACTACAAACAAGCACAGCTACACTATTGGAAACAAATTTCCACTCAAAGAGGAACTCAAGAAAATACTCCATGAATTCAAGGATGTCCTCACCACAGACTTCAAGGATATCAAAGGAAAAACACCACACTACTATCATGAGGTAGATACTGGAGACACCAAACCAATTTACCAAAAAGCAAGACCCATCCCACCAGCCTACTGGGAATGGCTCAGAGAAGAAATCAAGCAGATGGAAGAAACTGGTATTATCAAAGAAGCCAGTAGCCCCTGGTCTTCACCAGTTGTACTAGCCCCAAAAAAAGGAAGCAAGCCTGGAGAATTTGCCCCAAGACTCTGTGTTGACTACAGAAAGCTCAATACAGTTACCAAGAAAGATCGCCAACCACTGCCCCTCATCAGTGACATCCTTATAACACTGGAAGATAAAGTACAGTACTACAGCACCTTGGACTTATACTCAGAATTCCACCAAATCAGACTCACAGAAATGGCAAGTGAAAAGTCAGCCTTCATAACCCCAGATAGAACCTACATCTACCTGCAAATACCATTCGGAATGTGCAATGCACCAGCAAGCTTCCAGCAAATGATGAACAAAATCTTCCACTATGATATGGGAAGATAGATGATGGTTTACATTGATGATGTAATCATCTACAGCAAGACACCTAAGGAATATCTGCAGCACATACAGCAGATAATGGAAAGTCTGAGAAAGCATGACCTGTACATCAAGCCCAAGAAATGCAAGTTTGCAGAAATTGAGATCTCCTACCTAGGCCATATTATCAATCAAGATGGAACACACACAGACCCCCTCAAAATACAAGCAGTAGCAGTATACCCAAGGCCCACCACTATCACAGAAGCCCAAGCCTTTATGGGACTTGCCTCTTACTATCGTAGATTTATTAGAGGATTTTCCAACATCGCAGATCCAATCTATGAACTCAACAAGAAGGACATCAAGTTCCAGTGGACTGGCAGACAACAAAAAGCATTTGACAAACTCAAGGTCAGACTGACCCAGGCACTCATTCTCAGATGACCCAATTGGACTCAAGAATTCATCCTGCAGACTGATGCAAGTACACAGGGACTAGGAGCAGTCTTAGCTCAAAAGAAAGACAAAAAAGAATATGTCATTACATATCTTAGCTGCAGAACCTAAGGAGCTGAAAAAGAATATGAATTCTATAAGTTGGAATATCTCACAGTCATCTGGGCTGTGGAAAAGTTCCACTACTATCTGGCCAGAAGACACTTCATCATTCAGATGGACCACTCAGCTCTCACCTGGCTACTGACAACTGGACAACCCAAAGGAATCTATATTAGATGGATAATAAAGCTACAAGTCTATGATGTAATCATTGTGCACTGCTCTGGAAGAACAAATTCCAATGCAGATGCTCTCTCATGAATACCCTGAAACACCTCCAACTAACAAATCAATTATGAATAAGGAGCTCTATTATGGAATTGTCACATATCTGGGACAGTGAAAGATGCCCCAACATCTGGAAGAATGGACACAAATGATTATCAACAGGATATGGAAACAATTTGAAACCAACAGAGAAATACTGAGGAAAGGAAAACTACTAGTTATACCAGAACACAAGAAAGAGCAAGCAATGAAATCAGTATATGAACTCGGCTATCTAGGAGGAACCAATACATATGATAAGGCAAGAAGAACAATATGGTGGCCAGAAATAGAGGAAGATATCAGACAATTTGTCAAAATGTGTGACAAATACCAGAAACAAAAACAAGACTAACAAAACCAAGCCCTGAGATCAGCACACATAGAACTAATACTATTTGTCCATATAGCAATGGATGTAATTGACCCTCTACCCCTGACCTTGACTGGCAACTGATATATCATTGTCATCGTAGACCTTTTTACAAAATGGATAGAAGCAGGACCCCTCAAGGAAGCCAATGTACAGTCAATTGCCAATTTCTTCCACAAAGAAATCATCTGCTAGTTCAAGACCCCAATGTAAGTAACTACAGACAGAGGAATGAAATTCATGAACCAGTTCTTTGAGGTTTTCTACAAGAAGTACAAGATCTAGCACATTCAAACTACAGCCTACCACCCTTAAGGAAACAGACAAGCAGAAAGGACAAATAAGACTCTCAAGAATATTATTGCCAAGATCTGTGATAACTATGAGAACTGGGATCACTATCTGCCAATAGCATTATCTGCCCTTTGGGATATTAGATTACAAAGTATCTATTTTACCCCTTGGAAAATACTGTTTGGAGAAGAAAGTTCTCAAGAAACCCTATTGTCCAATAGAGATACTATATGGAAACAAGTGGACATAGAGATACAGAAACTGCACTAAATTAGGAAGAAGGCTGAGGATTACATAAACAAAGTGCAGACACTATAACAGAATAATGCAGAAAAGATTCACAAGCCCCTGGAGATTATCAAGATAGGAGACAAAGTCCTGGTGTATTGGAACATGGTAGAAGCTTCATGGTTATGAAAGCTGGAGCCTAAGTGGAAAGGATCTTACCTTGTGCAAGATATAAAAGGGACTACCTTTTGGCTATGAAAACTCTCAGGCACAATCATCCCTACTACCATTCATCGAAACTGACTCAAGAAGTATCATGACCAGTTAACGAAGTAATGCTGCTGCCCTCAAGATTACTAGCACAGTCCAGTGAGCCATAGAAAGACAGTGGTGTTCCACCGAACCACCAATGATGGAGGAATCCTTTGACAGCATCCAGAGTATAGTACAGATATACTTATCACAGATCTCACATTTCAAGGTCTACCAGAACTGAACCAAGTTCCAGGAATACTTCAAGTTGGGACAGCTACTGAATTCGAAACTGAAGATGGGAAAAGAAGACTGGATCAAGGAATGTCAGCTCTCCTACATTCAAATTATGATTGCAAAAAGAGTACACAAGTTATTCAAGGATGATGAAGTAGCCTTAGCCCACTTTTGGGAAGTAACCCCAGGAGATTTCAGATATGTCAAAAGATAACACTGGAAGAACATAATGACACAAATTGCATAGTACAAGGAGATACAAATTGTAGAAGCCTGGGAATTTGAGTGAATAGGATACTCTAAAGATGAATCACCTATTCAGAAGGAAGATGTGATGGCTGATCCAAATTAGTAACATAAAACAGGGAAATTAGACATTTGATCATAGTACCTGAATCCGATTCCCTATATAGTTTAGTCTTATAAATAGTAGCCATATTCTGCAAAGTGCAGAAACTTTAACATTTGCAAAGATTTAGGAGATGTTAGAATATTTGCAATCAGTGAAATCCTAGCAGATGTTAAAAGATTTGATACTTGTGGAAATGACTCACTACTTAGCCACCTTATAGCTAGTAAACTTATATAAATAACCCAGTATCTTCGAGTGAATAAACCTCAGATCGAAATAGTTCAAACAAAGAGAAAGCAAAAGGAACTAGTAAGCCTGTGGGCAGATACACTTCGAACTCACCCATCCCTGCATCCCAAGGACTCTGCAGAGTTAAAGAAGAGCAAGTTTTCAAGATACAGAAATCCAACATACTTCAAAGGTTAAGTGTCTGCTATGTTACAATACTCAATTTTTATCTAAACCCCTCTTTCTTACTTATTATATTTCTTTTTCTTTACTATCTAATATTTGATATAATCCTTATAAATCTTATTAATATAGTAGTAAAGTTCTTCACTATAGAGACTCCTTACTACTATCATAATTATCTCTCTATATTTATTAATAATAATATAGTTTTCTTTATCATTGAAGACTTTTGCTGATCAGTAGATTCCTTGGTCAAGAATAATTGGTTTTGATTTGAATATTAATCTTTAAATCTTAATGGTCAAGCTGGTATCACTTATACTAAATAACTTATTCTTAAACTTCTTTAATTCATTAGAAGCTAGATATATATAGTTGAACTTGAGTTACTTTGAATTTCTCTCTATAGTAGACTGAGCTTTGATCTGAGAATAGATTGTAGTTTGAGTTATGAGTCCTGTACAAGTTTGGATAATTTTTTTTTTAAAAAAAGATTGAGTTATATATAGTTGAGTTATATAAGAATACTTATAAAGACTTACTTCTATTCCTTTTGAGATCTCTACTATATGATACACTGACTTAATAGCTTAGCTACTAAAGATCTACCTTAAATTATTCTTTCTTCATCTTGATCAGATATTATGAATAAAGTTAGCAGATCTCACTATAGAGTTATAGATACTAAGAAA
>RBNI01003857.1:0-15070 GCA_003990745.1 Jimgerdemannia flammicorona
TTTTATAGTTACTTAGACTCCACCTTTATTAACAGTCTATGAATAAGTATACAACATCACCACCCACTACCCAATCTCCATAGGGGGGCTCCTCTCCAACTCCTCCCAAATAAAGATTACCCTATCACCCATTATACCAACTCTCCCCCCACTCTGGCCACAAATTTTCTCTACTAAGCGGTGTCTCCGACCACCCTGCAACCCCCAACCAAGCCACCATCCTGTTAAGGTGTCTTCCATCAGCCAGTGCCACCACACCAACTGGTCCCCCAAGCTCTGCCTGCTTCCACCCTCAAAGACAAATAACCAGTGACTGGTCAGTCCTACCCAAATAGCCAATGCCTAGCCCAAAGTAATCCACTCCATCCCTATCCCCCCTACCAATCTTTCCCTCAAGTCCTCCCACCTCCCTCGTACCTCATCTCCCCTATGCCATACCCCCAAGCATTCTCCAATTGTGCACCAAAATTCCCCCAACACCTCACACTCTTCTAGCCAATGTTCAGGCATCTGCACCCAACCCCCCTCCTGCCCTACATTATGGCACTCCTTACAGTCAAAGCACCCCTCTACGATGAGGTGCCCTGAACGAAAGTTGAGCATCACATTCCTCCACAGCATGCGCCACCAGACCACTCAGTACTTTGGCGGCATCCACTTTCTCACTGCAGCACTCCAAGTCCAAACACCATGCCAGTCCCACTCTTCACCGATTCTGACTCCTTGCCAACTGCTAGGCCACAGATCCTGGCCTGGTCCCCTCTGGTATTCCATTCCATCACCAATGTCGAACTCAATTAAAGGGGTACCACCCAGCAGTACACGATCCCATCTCCACATCACCGGGCCCCAATCCACCTCTCCTTCATTCCCCTGCCAACGAATTCCAATACGGTGCACCCCCTCTACTATCCCCCACCAAAATCCCCTATATCACAGTCACTTAATATCCTGAAGTCCAACTAATGTGAGGAGATCCCCAGTTGCGCCCCTTGGTGACATCTGCCTCTCCCAGATTTTCTGTAGCAGAGGGACCCAGCCACCTCCTCATAATTCTACTGCCCTCTTTAGCCACCATGCTTGCAAGCAGCGTAACCATTTTGGGAAGTCAACCAGCCCCAGACCACCTCTCGCCACCAGAAGGGACAAGGTCTCCCAATTAATCTGACTCCACCTTCCAGCCCAAATCCATCCCTTTGTGGACTTCACCAATCTCTTCACCACCCAAGCCAGGAAGTCCAGATGATATGTATGCCAGATACCACAGCTTCGGCAGCCAGTAGACATTCAAAATCGAGACCTGTCCTGCCAGAGAAAAATGTCTACCCCCCCAACTCCACAGGGCCTCCTCCCAGATTCCAATCCTCTGCTCCCACCAGAGCCTGGGCAGCACTGACCCATAGACTGACAGATAGATGCCCAAGTACTGCACCACTTCACCAGTGGGGACGATTGTTCCTATAACCTCCCCTCCCACCAGACCAGTGCCGAGCACCATCGTTTCACACTTATGCCAATTCAACTTCGCTCCCGAGTGCTCCTCATACCACTCCACAGTCTTCTTGAGTTCTTCAACATCAGCAATCGAACCCAAACCAACCACCATGTCATCTGCAAAGACCCCAACTTTCTATCCTATGCCAAAAACAGAGAGTCCTTCTATCTTCTGCCTAATTCTATCCATAAGGGGTTCCAGAGAAAGAGCGTATAAAATGGGGGACAGTGGGTCTCCCTGGGGCACCCCCCTGCCCAAGGGGAATGCTACCCCTCGATGACCATTGCACATGAGTGCAGCCCTACTCCCTTCCAGTAGGTTGACCATTGCTGACCGGAATTGGGACGGAACCCCCATCCTATCTAAAACTTTCGCCAACCAGACTCTTCGCACCTGGTCATAGGCCTTTTCCTGGTCCAAGAAGACTAGACGCCCATCCAGTCCACAGGCTCTTGCCCCTTCAATAACTCCATGTACCCAGGCAGTACTATCCCTGATGAGTCGACTGCCCACAAATCCCCTCTGCTCCATGCCCACAACTTGCTGGGCCACCTTCTGTAGCCTCGCCACCACCACTTTGGTCACCAACTTCCTGTCCATATCAAGCAACATTATCGGCTGCCAGTTCCTCCAATCCTCCTGCCTTCCCTTGTTTTTATATAGTAGCGTCACCAGCCCAAGGTCTTGCTCCCCCACCCACCTCCCAGTCTGTAGAATGGAGTTGCACAATGCTGTCATCTCTCCCATCATCCCTGGGACTCCAACCATTCGCTTCCAAAAGTCCCAGGGCAGACCATCCTCTCCAGGTGCCGTACCTGGCATTGTCGCGGTGAGAACCTGGTGGATCTCATCTTCCTGTACCAGTATCACCAGATCATCTAGCCCCTCGACTTGTGGTGGGTGCCAATCCTCCAATGCTCAGTCAATAGTCACAGCATCTGCCCCACCCTCCTCCTCACTCTACAATCCACTCCATCTCTCCTTCAGCGAACCCAGAATGTCCTGTACACCATGCACCAGTATATCCTCGGAGTCTAACACCCCTTCCCACCGTTGCTGTACCCATCTCGCCCTAAGAGCCCTTGTAAGAAACTTGGAAGGCCTCTCCCCTTCCTCCACATCCTGCCAGCAGAGATGTGTAGCCAAACCCTGTACCCTCACTTCCTCCTCTTCTCGTAGCACCTGTTGTAGTTTCTTGACCTCTATTTTAGCCCTCGTTAACCTCCAATCATCTTCTCCCTCCAGCATTGTTAACCTTGCCCACTCCTCCAGGAGCTGAGTTAATCTAGTAGAAGCCCAACGCACTCGATGCCTCCTCTGCTTCCCAGCCTCCTTGCCAGCCTCACTCCAATAAATCTTGGCTATCTCCTTCAACCTCATCCACTGAACTCCAACTGAGACACCTTCCTGCTGCCAATTCTCCACCCTCTGCTGAATGTCCATAGCCCACCCATCCCACCAGGTCTTGTCATCTAACAAAGAGGAATTGAGGCGCCAATATCCAGGCCCATCCCCACTTCCCCCAAAGCACCCCTGTCCCAAAAGCCCCCAGTGGTCTGACCATGGACACCATTCTACCTCCAATGACTTCCAAACATCTAGGCCCCAGCAGCTGGCTGTCAGGATCCAGTCGATTCTTGTCCCCAGACCTCCTGCCCAATGTGTATAAACCCTCCTATTCCCCCAGCACTCCCTCCTAGCATCTACCAGTGCACTTAATCTCTCAACCTCCTCCCAAGCTGCGAGTTCTCCACTCCTGCTCTCAGCACCTCGTCCTCTATCTGTTCTATCCAGTAGTGTGTCCCAAACCATATTGAAGTCCCCCCCAAGCATATCCACCCCAGCCTCTACAAAGTTCCCACTCTCCAGTAAGCCTGTCATCCAATCTACCCACTCACCCCATACCACAGGACAATAACAGGAGCCAATGGTAACTGGCTCTCAACCTGCACAAATCCACTCTCCCCAGACAAGTCTCTCCCCCCAGCATCTCACATCCTGTATCTCCCCTCTACCTTTCTGAATCAAAATTCCAACCTTGCCCTTTCAAATCACTGTACCTCCCCATTCCTTCGTCCACTCCCTCTTATCAAAATCATCCTCATACCAAACATCCTACAGCAGGAAGAGATCAGCCTCCAATCCCTTCATCCAAGAAAAAATATTTCGACGTCGAGTAGCCCCCCATAGCCCATTCACATTTAGAGAAAAAATGTTGGTTGTACTGTTCATAATGAAATATGTTATGTTGTCAATTGATCTCTACTGCTCCATGCTCATCTCTTCCTGTGCCGTGTCCAGATTGTGTTCCGCCGCCACCTCCTCTTCTTCCCTCCTCTGAGCCTCCAATCCAGCCAGCAGTTCATTCATCTCATCATTGGCCTTCTCCTCAAACTCCTCCCGATATTCGATGCACACCTCCTGCCAGAGCTGCAGTCCATAGTGCTTGTTCCAGCAGTACTCAGCCCTCTCTCCCGCAATGACTGCCATCTCTGCCTCTCTCTCCTTATCCACCTCATACCCTTCCTCCGCTAAGTACACTGCAAGAATTTCTGCCATCAATGCCTTTGTCACTCCATCCCCCTGCAGTATTCCAGCCCAGTACTCCTCACTCATCACCCGCAAGTCCACCTCCCCCAACTCTTCTGCCGCCAGGTCATTCATCATCCAGCACATCCAAAGTAAGTTCCCCACCTCCTTCCCCCCTGGAGTCGCCGGCCTCCCACCTTCCAACATAGTGGTGTCAGCTCCGACACTCGCAGACTCATCCCACACCTCTGGGACATCCACCAGTTCCTCTTCACCAGCAGCCACCACCTGTCCACCATACACCACCTCCGGAACCCTGAATTGCACCCTCTGGGCCCCTTGCATCCGCACATCTTCTATCACCCTGTTTCGGGAAGCTGGGCCATGCCTAATAAGGGGGGTAGGGGTAGGGAAGCCCTCCCAATCCTCCTCCCAAACCTCCAGCATGCCATCAGCAAATAGATCCTTACTAGTCTTCTCCCTGTCCTCCCCTGCCTCCTTCCTGTCCTTCCCCTCCCCCTCGCCAGCCCCGATACTTGCTCTGGCACCCCTAGCACCCTTCCCCTCACTCGCATTCCCCATCAGCCTGTTGTCCAGTTTGGCCAGCAACTCTTTCTGCCTCTTACGCCTCTGATCCCTTTCCCACTGCTTCTTGTTCACTTGAATCCACTTTCCATCCACCACCTCCAGGTGCATTGCCTCCACGAAGGCCGCCCATGCCTTCGCTCACTTCTCCACAGCACCCTCCAACTCTTCTAGTGCTTCTAACAAATTCTCCTCCTCCTCCTCACTTCCCTTCACCCTCGTCATCTTATACAAAATCGCTCCCCAGCCCATTGCTGAAGGCCAGTCCCTCGCCTTCCCAGTAGCTTCCTTCTCAGCCAGCCTAATCCACACATCTATGTCCCCAGTCCTGAGCGTAGTCCCTTCCCAGACCTGGAATCCAACATCCACCACCTCTCCATATTCCGCCATGAAGTCCTCAACCCTCTTTCGCATCTCCATTGCTATCACTGTTGGCACTCCTTTCACCAGCAGTTGGACCACCCTAGGATCCCACTTCAGACAGTGTGCCATCGGAACACACACCTCTCTAACCACCAATCCAACCTTCAATGCCTCCTCCAATGGTATCGCCTCCTCAAAACCAACCTCCACTCCCTCCAGGCCCTTCAAAAACTTCACAGACACAGCCCCTGCCACCTGCTTAGCAATGAGCCCCAATACCATTTTCACCGTCACCACTAAGCCTCAGAAGCACAGTGTAACCATGAATGCCGAGATCGATTTTTTGAGCAACGGGGCCACTGCCAGACCCATTACACCATCTGCCAAGTCCCCTTATCGTCTAAGCCTCAGCTGCTCAGCCTTGCCATCAGCCATCACATCTGGATTTTTTTCCAGATTGACAGTCCCACTGCCATCAGCAGTCACACTCTCCCCAGCCACCACTCTCCCAGCTCTACTGCCCCCTCCTCCAAGGGCTGCTCTCCCCTGCACTGGCACCTTCTCCTTCTCAGTCTCCTTGCCCTTCCTCAGCCAGCCCTCCAGCCCAGATGCCTGTTGTCTCCCCTTCACCATCTCCGTGAAGCTCGCCCTCCCAGATCCAAGGCCCCCTCTACCTTCTCCACCTCTTCCACGTCCCCCAGCCAGCAGCCCCCTCATACCCCCCCCCAGGCCTGGACCCCACCCCACTGTCTGCCAGTCGAAAGCGCTAGGGCCACCCTGCCCAGTATGCCCTTCAGGTTGCTTGTCAGTCGCCATGTTGTTAATCTCTTTTCGCCAAAAACGATGTTGCAAGTGCTCTCCAAAGGTTGTGTAACCCGAATAGTACTGGAAAGAGATGACTATCTCTGCCTTCTTACCTCATCTACTATATAACTCTTCTCATCCAGATATACTACCAGCACCTCTATTACTAGAGCCACTATACTACCCTCTTTCTGCAGTACTCTTGCTCAGTACTCCTCACTGATAACTCACAAGTCTACATTTCCCAACTCCTCAGCTACTAAGTTATTCATCACCCAATATATTCACTACAGGTTCCCAATCTCCTTACCCCCAGGGATCAATGGTCAGCTGGCTCTGAGCATTATAGTATCTGCTCTAGTACTTGCAGACTCATCCCACTTCTCCTCAGAAATATCCACTAGCTCATTCTCTCCAATCTCAATTATCTGCCCCCTGCTTGCTATCTCAGACACCTTAAATTGAATGCAGTAAGTCCCCAATATCTCTACATCCTCACCAGCCATTTATGGTATGCCCCCAGCCTGCCTTCTTATATCCTCACTCTCTTCTCATATCTCTAGCATACCATCATTATACAGAGCCTGATCTCTTGTCTCCTAACTCCAACTCCCAGCCTTTGCACTCCTTTCCATCTCCTCATCAGCCCAGACACTCTCTCACACACCCCTGACAACCTTATCTGAACTGGGTAATACCTTTTTCTTCTCCTTCAAACTACCTAGCAACTCCTTCTGTCTCTTATACCTCTGAGCTCTCTCTCACTATCTCTTATCTATCTGAATGTGCTTACCATCTACCCCCTCTAAGTGTGTTGAGTTTACATAAGTCTGCCATACCTTGGCTCTCTGCTCCACTGCTCCACTGAGCTCCTCCAGTGCCTCCATCAGATCCTTCTCCTCTTCTATACTCTCCTTCACTCTTATCACCTTATAGATAAATATCCCCTATATTAATACTGAGGGTCAGTCTCTCAGCTTCTCTGTAGTCTTCTTCCCAGCCAGCCAGAGCCTGCTAGCTACATCTCCTATCCTGAATAAAGTCCCCTCCCAGACCTGGAAACTAATATCAACTACCTCACCATACTTAGCTATAGTCTCCTCCACCCTCTTCCTTGTCTCAACCATTGTCACTATGGACAATCTCTTTACTAGTAGCTAGACCACTCTGGGGTCTTATCTCAGATAGTAAGCTATTGAAACCACTACCACACCTATAGTCAACCTCATCTTTAATGTTTCCTCTAAGAGAACAGCCACCTTAAAGCCCACCTCTACTCCATCAAGTCCCTTCAGGAACTTTACCAAGATAGCTCCAGCCATCTGCTTTGAGATTAGCCCCAGAACCATCTTTGCTATCACCACTAAGCCCCAGAAGCATAATATGACTATAAATCTCAGAGATCAATTTCTTGAGTAATGGGGCCACCACCAGGCCTATTATACTATTAGCTAGGTCTCTCTGCCCCTGATGGTTCCCCTGCATAGTGCTATTATCAGCCATCATATCTCTTTTTTTTTTTAGATTCCCCATTACACTACTATCAGTAATTATACTACTTCTCCCAGCCACAGCCCCTCCTGCCCCTATGCTTGCTCCCCTAGACAGAGGACCTCCTGCCCTCCTCAGGTTAGCTTTGTCTTTCTCCTCAGCTACACTAGCTCAAGCACTTGCCAGCCATTCTCTCTCCTTCACCTTGTCAGTAAAGCTAGGGAGCCCAGATCTACCCTTATTTCCACCAGATACCAGCCCTTCTCTAGACCCTTCACCACCATTTGTATCTCCAAAGACCCCCATCTCCAGGTCATAATATCTCCCCACATACTGCCAGCCAAATGCCCCAGATCTATCTGACCCAGTATGCTTATCAGGATACTTACTTGATGATATATTACTAATATCTTTTCTCTGAGTTATATCAAAAAGTATTGTCTGAAGTTTGTATAATGTAAATTATACTAGAGAAAGGTAACTATCCAAAATAGTACTATATATTTGAATATACTCTAATAGAGTATATGATGGTATATTCATTAACTAAAATTCTTCCAAAGACAAAGTTTGACTTATGTATACAAGGAATGAGACTTATGAGTAACTCTATATCAATGAGAACAATATACTAGCAAGTGATAAATAATAATAACAATATAGTAATAATGGGAAGTTTTTCAGAGCACTAAAGCCTCCCACTATATCTTATATATATCTATTAATATTGCTTATATCTCTTCATTTGTAAATGAATCTGGATCTATATTTTAGTTATTTTATTTATATATTCTGAAACATATCTCATTGAGTGAGAGTATTGAAATATCTTAGTTATAGTAACTTAATATATGGTAATATAGTCTAACTATATCATTACTGTAAATATCATCAATATATATGAAAGTATATAAGCTACAATAAATAATTACTACTTTCTTCTCTCTATCTATCTTTACCCTAAGTATTCTATAATATAATGTCTTTATAAATGGCAGGTCAGAATCTCCTCTATATATAAGAGTGATTCCATTCTTATAGCTATGATGGATGAGGATCAGAGTGGACATAACAATAGTAGTGAGTATTACTAGAAGAATGAAGAGAATAAGAGTATTGAAAAGCTTTATAATAATAGAGATAAGAGGTAAGATTGTGAGTTGGGCTGATGAGACTGTCAGGTGTCTTTATTTATTATCACTATATAACTTAGTCACCTTATAATTCTTCTGACTATTCTGATTCTTATTCTTAGATAGAGTAGTCTTTTTATCTTAGTAGTTCTTTTTAGATTTCTAGTTTTGTGAGCTCCAGATAGCTAGGATTTCATGAGCTCATTACTATATCTAAGCAAAATACTATAAGTAATACTGGTATCCTTGAAAAAGGTTCTATTTTTAATCTTCTGTATAAACTAGTCTAATAAAGCTACAAATAGGTAGTTTGGTCTAGTATCATTAAATATAAGATTGTTTTTTGAGTAGATAAGTTCTATAGTCTTGAGATAGATACATATCTATCTAAGTAGTAAAAGTTTTAAGATCCTTTTTACTATTATTTTAGAACTTTATATAGATTAGCTTATTCTAGATTTCTTGAATATAGACTATATTTAAGAACTTATATAGTAAGTGGGTCTTGAGTATTAGGGTTATATTATAGTTATCATATTCTAGATAGATATTAGTTATATTTTAATATAAACTTGAGGTCTGTTTTTCCAGATTATCAGATATTCTTCTAGAGTATACTAGAACTCTATTACTATTCCTATGAAGAATATTGTAACTGTCTCTATCTGAGCTACAGATATTATATATAGTTATTATTTAAATTATTAGTGAGTATTTGAGTAAGTACAGAATTAATATTTTATTAGTTAACTCAATACTTCATAGATAAATATCTCAATATTACTATTCTTTTTACTGAATATTGAAATTTACAAGGTCTTAATAGGTTTGTTCTATTCTGCTATCTACTTAACTATTCTTACTAGTATTGCTAGATATAGAGTTAGAGCTTAAATATATCTGTCAGTTATTATAGCTACTTATAGTAGTTCTATAAAGATTGATTCTTCTGATGAGATATCTACTTGATATAGTTAAGATACTATATAACTTGGAATTGCTTGGTTTCTAGTATAGAGGTCAAATAAATTTATAAGATTGGATAGTCTAAATCTCCTAACTAGTGACTGATCTTGTTCAGATATCTGAAGTCCTTAACTCTCTTAGTCACTAGAGATAACTGATTGAAATATTTTTAGACCTATAGTTCTTTACTAACTATTATTAAAATAATAATCTCCTAGGTCTTTCTCAGAGTCACTCTCTAGATAAGTTTGGATATTATAATAATGATCTGGTCCTTTAAAAAGGATTTCTAATTCTGGTTAAATAGCTAGTTCTACTGCTTATTCTGAAGCTTATAGAAGGGGGTCTAATTATTCTTATTAATATTTGGTTATTAAATTCATATAGTAGATTATTACTTAAAAATAGAGTAATATTTTGATTAGAGTAATATAGTATTAGTCTAATTTAATCTACTCTTTGATAGCTATTTGTACTATAGTAGAGATATGTATCAGAGATATGATCTAAGAATGTCTGGGTGATTATAGTAGTTAATTTTAGAGTTCTAGTAGTATTAATATATGTAACTTTAGATAAAAGAGTAAAATCTGTAATCGCTGCTGATATTTCTAAGATCTGGATAGTAGTTTTTAAATATCTCATATAAGTACTAGTAGGTTTGATTTGCTAGTTATTAGTTGATATCTTGATAAGTATTTTTGTAACTCTATCTAGTTCTAATAATAACTGCTAGATAGGTTCCTATTTATGGATCAACTCTTGTATTATTTACAGTTAGTTCTGAGTTTCTTTTATCTAAGATTAAATCTTAATTCCAATCTACAGAAGAGTCTTAATACTGTCATAACTTAGAATTCTACTACTATTAAGTTATAATAATACTTATTACTATCTCAAGCTTATTCTTGAATAACTCAGATAATAAGATATTACTTAGAATCTATAAAAGATATCTCTTCAATATTTTTACTTCTATCAAATAGTCTACTAAAACTAATCTTTCTCAAGTAATATTAAGTGACTTTTTGATTATATTAAGATTGATATAAGAAAGAAACTACAGCTCTAAGACCCTTAATTTTACTAGTTAGAATTCAGGACATTTTATCCTCAACTATCAGAAAATTATTAAAAGAGCCTATCAAGCTATCAGCTATCTGAAAATTTGGTATAAATATGAGTTTTGCTACTATATCTACTAATACTATTAAGAACTCTCTAGTGAGAAAATTGTGAACTAGACTAGCTCAGATAGATATAAATAAAGACTTACTAAGAGATTTACTAAATCTTCTAGTATATTCTCTCTACTATTTTTAATCTCAATTTTGTATAAACAGCAGACTTTCAGAATCTCTTCTTCTCTGAAGTGAATAAACTTGAGACAAGAATAGCTTGTAAAGCCTATTTCAGAATTCTACTCAAAACTAAAAATTGTGAATCTTATTAAAGTCTCATTCTGAATAATAACTTTGATAAATAACTTTTAGATCTCTTTGATCTATTTGAGAGACTACCTATTTAAATATATATTTGATAAAGATATCTAACTCTATCACTATCTACTTCAGACTAAGGAACTATTTGCAGACCTCATTGACTTTTCTATATTAGATATTGATATCTTTACAAACTCAGTCAATAGTTATGTAAATATTGAGAATGAGAATGATATCATTCCACTTGTTCTCAACTTTAAGATAAATAATATAGGAATCAATATAGATACTAATTTCTAAAAGAGAAGAAATAAATAAAATTATATATTATATAAATAAGTTTGAGATATGTAATGGGTTTGATAATATGTATATCATAAATAATAATTATGTAATAAAATGATAATATTATAAAAGAATGATATATGAATAATATGAATAAAGCAGAAAGTATAGAAAATAACATATTAAAAACTCTGAAAAATTGAGCTATAGCTCATACTATAGTAATATATATATTACCTAATCTAGAAATTTTGTTCTGAGTACAAATCAATCATTCTGAGTAGTGCTCCAAATGAGCTGATCTGGATCAGATTTGAATCCCATTCAGATCTATTCGAATCAACCATTGTTTTGATTTCCAAATTAGATAATTAAATGTTTATAGCAATAACTCAATAAATAATTATCTCAATTTTAATAATCTTGATGTCAATACCCTTAATAAGGCCTTTATAATAATACCAAGAATATTAAAATCAGATTATATATTGCTAAGCTATTAAGGAAAACATTTTTTTGAAGAATTTTCCAAAATCAGCAAGTTGAATAATTTCCAAAATTAGTAAGTCAGACATTTTCCTAGATAACTCAGCAATGTATGATCTAATTTTAATATTCTTAGTATCATTAGAAAGACCTTATTAAGGACTTTCAAATGACACCAAGATCAAAATTTGATAATTATTTATTGAGATATTGATGTAAATATTTAATTATCTAATTTGGAAAACAAAACAATGATCAATTTGAATTGATCTAGATAGAATTTGAATCTCATCTAAGTTGATTCAGATGGAATTCAATTTGAATTTAATCTGAATCCATTTGGATTAAATTGACTTATTCAGAGTACTAATTCTGAGTATAAATAGTTTATACTGAGTATAAATAGTTATTTTGAATACAAATGGTATATTTGCTTGCAGAATAAATAAAGTTATCATATACTAAATTAGTTATATATACTTAGTCAATATTAGTACTCTCAAATAAATAAAATCAATTTGAATCAAACAAAATTAGAGCTCATTTAAATTAAAGTAAATGAGAAATTTTTCAATTCAAATGAGTTGAATTAAGATCTAATTTAATTCAAAATTTTAATCTCAACTTTAAAATGCAATAATTTAAAGAAAATACATTTAAATACAATATTATTTATTGAATTAATAAGATATATCTAATAAGCTAAAATTTATTAAATTTGGATGTATTTTGATTAAGTTATTGAATTTTGAAAAATTAGGTTTAAATATTTTGAATCAAATTGAATTGAAGTCAAATTTGATTTAATTTAATTTGTTCTGAATATGTATTAGTCAATATATATAAATACCTCAGTAATTATATTTAAAATAAATCAGTTTAGCTCTTAGTTAAGTATAAAATATAAGAAGTCTCTCTTTATATATATATCTCTCCTAAGTTCTTAGTAATGATATCTAAGTTACTCTAGTATTTGTAACTAAACTCTAGAAGTCTAGCTAACTTATGCTAAACTAAGAACTAGTATATAAATATTCAATAAAAATCTCTTTAAATCTAAATTAAAAGAGATTTAGTCTATATATTGTCACATAGTGGTCACTGAGTTCTTCAAATATACCAGATTCTCTTCAAGATATATCTCTTAGAATAACTCAAGTTTGTTATAAGCAAGTTCTTATTGGAGTACCTTCCTAAGATCTTATAGTCCTCAAACTTCTTATCTTTAAACTATCTTGTTATCTCTTAGATTACTTGCAAGAAAGTGTATATATTGTACTGAGAGAAACTGACTTTATTTTAGAGGAAATAAGAGGGGTATTTATACAAAATATAATTCAATGGTTGCTAAGATATAAAGCTAAATATAAATTTCAATAACTAAAATAAAATACTAGAACAGGAAAAACTGCTAAGTTCCAGGGTCAGTACTGATGGTTGTACAGATTTAGAATACTGGTATAATTCTGGTAGTATAGGAAAATGGTGCTGGAATAATTCAGTATTACATCAGAATACCAGTGCTGGCATAATTTGGTATCACATCAGAATGCTGGTGCTGGCAAAATTCAGTGTAACCAAAGGACTTTAGAGTAGAATATTCAAGACTATAGGGGCTTCATCCTCATCAGAGGTCAGGATGTCTTCAAAGGAGATGAGGTCCATGAATTTATCATCATTATATAGGTCACATGTTTTATATATTGTGACAAACCAAAACATAATAATCTCGAAACCTAACTAGGTGATGTGAATATTAGTACAGTATAGTAACTAGCAACCATTGCTGTGGAAAAATGTATAAATAGCCAGATAGCCAAAGAAGGAAATAATGTGAACAGTGGCTGTCACCCTGATAGTGGCTGTCACCCTGACAGTGGCTGTCACTCTGATAGTAAATATCACCCCATAAATAGCATTCTATAGTTAGTTAGATAGCAACCAGATAGCAACCACAATGTATAAATTACCCCAGAGACAAGAGTGAATAAACCTCAGTCCGAAATACAAACACCAAAGAAGCCTCTAAAGATTGAGCATTGGTCCCCTTTCCACTCCAGTCCACTTTCTGATACAAAGTTAATTTGCCACCAAGTTTGAGGAAGAACTTTGCCACCTTTTGAAGAAACCTGCCACTTAAGGAATAAGCTGCATTATTGGTTTGCTTACCAGATAAGCCTGAAGATCTGCCACCCAAGTTCAAGAAAGAACTTTGCCACATTCCCAGAGAGCCCGCCTTTCTTGCCACAAGCCAGTTTCTGATGCAACTTCGCAGTAAAGCCAGTCTATGACATAACCCTGCACAAACAAAGCCAGTCTTTGATGTAACTTGTCAAGAATCTGAGTAGTATTCTCAGTTGAAGCTGCCAATTCAGGAAGAATCCATGCCATCATATTCCCAGTTGAAGCTGCCAATTCAGGAAGAATCTGTGCCATCTGAGTTATTTCCCAGAAGCCTGCTGATTCAGGAAGAATCTGCATCATCTGCCATTTTCAAGTTATCTGCACTCCCAGAAGAACCCGCAACATCCAAGTTATTCATTATTCCCAGTGAGTCTAAGAAGAATCTGCTGCCAGTATAATTCCCAGTAAGAAGAATCCATGCTATCTTCTATTTCCAAACTGCCACTTTTGGAAAATCTATGCCAAATTGAGTTATCTACCAAATTACCAGATCATCACATATAAGATTGTCACGCTATATAAAGATCATTGTGCTACACAAGAGATTGTTATGCCAGAAATCGCATACTTTTGGAGATTGCCTCACTATATAAAATTGTGGTATTCCCAGTTAACCTGAATTAGGAACCCATTTACACACATATACCCAAATCGCCGCTATACCCAGAGAACCATCCCAATAAGGAAATCTGCATAAATCGACTACCATGCAAACTGAGGAACTACTGTTGTATTCAGATTGACTATTATACCACTAAATACCTAGGACCTCAGGAATCTTAGAACATTTTGTTACTTTTTGACAAAGTAACTGGGGGCTCAAGCCAAACTACAACAACCCCCAACCTTGTAATTTGCCTCCATTGAGCCAGCACATTACATTTGGGGGCTCAACTGGAAAGATTTCAAAATCAACATGACTTTTCAGCTCACAAGAACCCATAGTCAAACTGGATACATTTGACCCAACACCAATCTCTGCTACTATAGGAGAACCAGTTATCACCAGCATTTGGACAGAAAGAGAAGTAATTACTTCAAGACCAGATCTTTCTCCGCTACAATTCATGTTACACACACTTTCACAACACACTTTCAAGGCGTTTATTGGAGAAAGATACTAAGAAAATGTCAAGCAGCAAGCAAGCCGAGGTGTGTACCAGGTCAGGTGAACCTGGGGCTTTCGACTGGCAGCATGTTGGGAGGAGACATGGGCTGGGGATGGGGTCTTTTGGTGGCCCAAGTGGACTGGGCAGCTCGGGTGGTGGCAGTGGCACTGGGGGGGGGGCTGGAGGGCAGCAGGGGTA
>RBNI01003858.1:0-15068 GCA_003990745.1 Jimgerdemannia flammicorona
AAAAAAAAAAAAAAAAAAAAAAAAAATCTATAACTATTATCTCCTCTATCTTGAGTTGGTTTGCTGTACCTGTTGCAAGGTAGTGAGAGGGAGGCAATGGTGATAAGTTGTCCTTTTATTAGTATCCAATTGATATTTTCTCTACTTTTTCATAAATTCTGGTACCTTCAGCTATATCTGGAGTACATTTGTTTTGGTGCAACACCTTCTTCCTTTTGCTGTCACCAATGAGGTATTGTTTTGATATATTATAGGTTATATAGAGAGTTGACTAATCTTGGATATCAAGTGTCTAGTATAGGTTACCTGTAGGTCCTTAGTGCCTATAGTGGAACCCTCTGGCTTTAGTGAACTTCTCGGCAAGCACAGTTCTAGTATAGGTAACTGTTTTTCAGATATTGTTAAGATGGGAAGAGAGATGGCTATCACAGATAGGAGAAAAGGTAATTATAGTGAACCAGTAGAGTGCCAGGCTGAGGATGGTTATCAGGGCTAGAGTGGGTGCTGCTTTGGTGGGGCCTTTTAATTGGTATAGAGCAGTTAGGTGGTAGATATCACTCTTGGCTTTTTTAGTGATTTGGTAGATTGGGCCCTAGTTGTTGGGGGGAGTCAAGGGGCTCAAGGCTACCAATTTCAGGTATCTTGGCTATACTTAACTAGAACTGGAAGACTTGTAGACTTGAGTAGTAGAGTATTGGGAGTCTCCTCTTACCTCACATGTAAGTTCTTTACTTATCTTGACTGAGAGAATCAGGTCCTACCCACTATAATGTACTTTGATGAGAGTTTTTCTTTACCTGTTATCCTCCTTAAAGTGGCAAGAGCTATTCTATTCAGCTCAGATATAGTCTTGTATATATAATAGGATCTTGGGTATATACTTTTGGTCATTGGTATATAGCTGAGTTCCCCCTAGTGGTAGAAAGAGTATGGTGTGCAGAATGAGGTATAGGCTGCTATAGGCCCTGCTGTACTTAGCATAGTTGAGCTGCTAAACAATAGCTAGCCTAGGTTAATAGGGGAGCAGTGCTTGATGGGTGGTAGGGGAGGGTTTTGGCCTATATAGTCTAGGTTCTCTTTTAATAAAAATTCACAAGACTTTAAGTCTGTTAAAAAAAAAAAAAAAAAAAAAAACATAGTCTACTCTGTTAAGAGGATGCTTCAAGCTCAAAGAAAGTAATACAATCTATATGACAAAAGGTATATAATATACTGATGATCTATTATACAGTATGAAAATATAATAATTTATACAGAAATCTATCAGAAAACTGAGAATAGTTTAATATTATATATAATATATTTCACAAACTTTCCAATATCTCTCCTCTTAAGCTTACTAATTCTAGTAGTAATATTATTATTGATGAAAAAGAAAAAAAAACTATATATGAAGACAAATGATAAAAGAGAAATATCAATAACATTATAGAAGCTTATATATGTCAAATATGCTGACTATATAATAATCAAGGAATGAGCAATAGTAATAAGAGTAGATTCTGAAGAAAATAGAGTATGATATAAAGGAAAGAGAGTTGAAGATTAGGAAAATAGAGTTGAAAGCAAAATTACAAAAAGAAAAATGAGCAAATAAGCTGAAAAAATATAAATATTAAATAAAATATAGTATAAAGAGAAAGAAAAAATAGAAGAAATCAGGTGGTAATAATAATAACTATAATATCAGTATAACTGAAACTACTCCAAGCAGCAGTAGCAAAGATAAATAGAGTTCTCTAAGTTTATATAAGCAATTAATATTAAATAGAGTTTAAGAATTTTTGTAAATAAAAAGTTTTATATGACATTTTTATATAGTAGTATAATGCTCATCTCTAGCTATACTAGATTTGTTTCTACTATATTTGTGCCATCATATTCTCACCCACTATATTTATCTATACTCAAAACATTTACATACTATCTCTCTCTCAAAATGTTTATACTGTACTCTTTATATTTATACTATATCTAGTACTCCGAACAAGTCAATTCAAATCAAATCCGGATTCGATTTGTCACATAATGGTTTGATCTGAATCTCAAATCTGAAGCCATCTGAATCAACTTGGATTAATCCAAATTGCCCCATCCGAATTACCCCATCTGAATCACCCATCTGAACCACCCCAATCCGAATTACTCAATCTGAATTACTCAATCCGAATCACTCAATCTGAATCACTCAATCTGAATCACTCAATCCGAATCCTCCAATTTGAATCCTCCAATTTGAATCCTCCAATTTGAATCCTCCAATCCGAATCTGAATCTGAATCCTTCAACCAAATCCTCCAATCCAAATCCTCCACATGACTCATATACCAGATACGTCTACAACATAATACACACACAATACACACACATGCACACACAAACACGCAAACACACATGTTGACAGATCAGTCTTCAATAGTTTACAGTACCGATGATACTTCAAGTCAAACATCCCTGATAGCTCCACACCTTCTACATAATCCTTGCTCTGAAATCTGGTAACATTGTGCTAAGATAGGAGATGATGTTGTTTGTAATTATTGCAGGTAAAAAATTAAGATGCACCTATTGACTCGTTTGACATACATATGATATTATTTCATCTACCTCCATAAACTGCACCAGCCAGAAGTTCAAAATGCTTGGTGGTATGACCTCGAATATGAATCGACACATAAAAGACAAGCACTCTGACAAAATCAAAAAGAATACGGAGATAAATAAAATCGACATCCAAGCTGTGGTGGGTACATTTATCCAATTGCCTAACTATTTCTGTACCAACAATGCCATTTAATCAAAAATATTTAGCCATACTCTTCAGTAGAATTTTAAAATTGGCTCATTCACTGGATTGTGTGCACAGACCAGCCATTCACAACCATTGAGAGTGATCAATTGCATAGCATCTTTGGCCTCCTCAAGCATGATTTATATTTGCCAAGTGCCAATACTATTTGCAAAGATATCCTGGAGGCCTATAGAAAGGAGCATGACAATCTCCGCCAGACACTTTAGGTAAAATAAGGGCAGCACTGTGACCTTTGCAAGCTGAATTATATAAAAGAGCTCACCAAATTAACCTTACATTCAATAAGCAGAATTCAGCAGGCAAAATTTCATTTATGATCAACATATGGATATCCCCCAATGTAATTTCATTTCTGGGCATTACCGGTCATTGGATTGACCTCAATTGGCAGCTTAAATCTCTCACCCTTGACTTCGTCAAACTTGCTGGCCCTCATTCTGGAGACAATATCACAGATGCTTTTATTAGTTGTATCTGGGAGCTTGAGATTACAACCAAGGTAAAAAAAGAGGGGACTTGCCGTCAGGTTGCATTTTGAGGGAGGTCCTTAAACAAAACAGATTTTGTTGGTTATTTATTTTCGTATAATTCGCCAACTGAATATTTCAAGTACAGATTTTGGCCATTATGATGGACAATGCTACAAACAACTCAACATTTTTCCAAGTTTTAGCAGCCAGCCTCAAACAGGAAAACATGGCCTTCAATACAGAAAGCTACTATGTACGATGCCAAGCCCATGTACTGAACCTCACTGTTCAGGACTATCTTATGTACATAGACAAAACATCCGAGAGAGGAGGGGCCCTGAGTATAATTTCCAAGCTGTGCAAACTGGTTGTGTTGGTCTGATCATCCCCACAATGATGAGACAAATTTGCTGTACAGTGTAGGGCAATCAGTTTAGCCCCGAAAGAGCTTATATTGGACGTCTGTATGTGTTGGAACTCAACATTTGCAATGATCCAGCACGCACTGGAGTTTGCTGTAATATGCATTCTTTTTTTCTTTAGTTAGCTGAAGCAACTGTTTCGGATGATGGAAGATTTATTTAAAGGAAAAAAAAAAAAAAAGCCAATAGATTCAACAATAGCTGCCGACAAGGAAATACAGGCCAAGGCTCTAGGTGAAAGTGAGTGGGATGTACTTAGGAATGTTGTCAGAGTTTTGGAAGTAAGTGATGGTTGCTCTGGCTCCATACTCATTTTGTCTGCCTTCATACAATGCAATACCTCACCACATATAACTGCCAGTGTTTCGATGATTGTATGAAGGATATAGTCAAACAAATGACCCCGACAATAAGCTCTGCAATACCAATATACAACCTTCTGATTGACTGGCTAGAGGACAAGCTCGAGGATAGGCTAGAGGGTTGCGGTGATTTGCGGTTAAGCCCGGATCAGAGAGACACCATGGAGGTTGCTCTAAGCAAGCTCAGAGAGTACTACTCTCAAACAGATACTGCCGTATACTCAATCAGTACAGGTATATCAATGTTGGCATGTGGCCATTGCCCCTTCCAAAACAGAGGAAACCCTGCAAAAACTTACTCTCCTTTTCTTCAAACAGTGCTGGACCCATGCTTAAAGCTACAATACCATAAAGATCAGGGCTGGAAGCAGCACTTCATTAAGAGAACTAAGCAGGCCGTAATCAAAGTATACCAGAAAAACTACACACCACTGCAAGGTTCCAGCTGAAGTCTGGATGAATATACCGAGAGATCCCTCCTGTCCTACATTTACTTCAACAGAAAGAGAAAGAGGGAGCCGTCAGTGGAAGAGCTGCTGTCAATAGACGAACTTACCATTTACCTCACCAATGACCACGTGGTCCTGCTGGAGGGCATGGAAGTGCTCAACTGGTGGAAGGTGGGTTGTCAGGTGGCATTATCAGGTGGGCATTAGGCCAATTTAACCCACCAATCTAACCACTGCTCTACCCACTGGGGCATGCAGCTGCATCAAACAGACTTCCCCAGCCTGTGTAGTATGGCTTGGGACTACCTGGCGATTCCTGCCTCTAGCACTCCCATTGAGCAGGTGTTCTCAGATGGGATGGACCTCATTGCCCCAAAGAGGTATACGCTGAATGCTGAGACAATCTGGGTGTGTATGTATCTGAAGTCTTGGTGGGGCTCGGGCCGCTAAAATTTGACAGGTCCATGGATAAGTTGGTTGGCCTTGTGGAATATTTAATACCTTTCAAATTAATACCTTTCAAATTAATAAAAAAGGAAAAAAAAACCTGAGGACTCAGCCTGGAGTTTACAGCCCAAGTGGGGTGGGTTGGCGGTGGCGGCAGAGGGAGTGCACAATATTTGCGGCTCTCAGCCAGCAGCGAGAGGCAGCCCCAAGCTGCCAGTGCCCAGGTCGGTGGGTGGGTCGGTGGGTCAGTGGGTTGGCAGAGGGAGCGTGCAAAATTTGTGGCCCTCCACCAGTAGCAAGGGGCAGCCCCAAGCTGCAAGTGTCTGGGTCGGGGGGGTAGGTAGGGGGAGCACACAAAATTTGTGGCTCTCTGCCAGTAGCAAGGGGCAGCCCCAAGCTGTCAGCACCCGGGTCAGTGGGCAGGGTCAGTTGGCAGGTTGGCAGGCGTGGGGTCAGTGGAGGGAGTGTGCAAAATTTGTAGCTCTCCACCGGCAGCAAGGGGTAGCCCCAAGCCACAAGTGTCTGGGACGGGCAAGGCAGGCAGAGGAAGCATACAAAATTTGTGGCCCTCTACCAGCGATGTGGGAGTAGCCCCAAGCCATCAAGGAGTCTGGGATGGAGAGTGCTTCTGGCGGTCGGAGGGCAGTCGGAGGGCGTTTCTGGTAGTCAAAGTCACTGGTTTGGGTCCTATGGGCCAAGGGACCAGTAGGGCCCTACATAATAGCTAAGCTAGTGCTACACAAGAGGTGCCTGGCCCAACCCCCCCATATAAGACTGCCCAACTCACACAAAATGGCTGCTTAACCCTCACGAAAGATTGCCTGACCCTCGCAAAAGATTGCCTAACCCTTACAAAAACTACTCCACCCGCCGGTCCCAGGCCTTAATGAGCCTATCATCTATTGTGAGTGCGATGACTGTTGTGTCCGAGCTCTCCTCGAAGGCAACGGTGCCATGGTAGTCATGTGGTTGGAATAGGATCGTGTTGGCCACAAATAGGACCCCGAAACTGTAGGTAAGGTCATACCAGACTCCACCACTATCCTCCCAGGTTGGGTCCTTCCTTTCTGGGACATAAAACATTACTGGGGTGACATTGTTATCTGTATGTGTGGGCAGAGAAAGGTTGCACCTGATGTATCCTGATGTGACACAAGCATATGGTTGGGTGAACCCTTGGCCCAGGACCTCATACTGCCAGGCTATGCTGGTGGATGCCTGCCCTTGGTCCAGCCCAGGAGCCCTGGCTTGGAAACCTGCCAAAACAAATGGTAACCAGTCAGTCCTTTTTGCATGCAGGGGGGCAGAAACCCCCCAGGCTGTAGCACCCCGAAAAAGCAGAGCTCCTCACCTCATAAGGCATGCTAAATTGTGCCAAGAATATACATACAGCTGCACCGAGATCACCACCAAGCTGGCCTGCCATATGCTCTACCAATCTGCTCAAAGAACCCCAGATCATAGCTGCCATTGCCACACAGACCGTGTCATGCTCGCGCACAGTTTGCTCTTCGACAGCACTTCTAAAGTTCTGGTAGGGGTACAGAATCTTATGTATCCCTGAAATTGTATCAAAAAAGAGTATATTGGCAAAGAGTGTGATTTATCTGGGGAGGGGTTAAAAAAAAAAGGGAGACAAGTGCAGGGGATTTCGGAACTCCAGAACCCACCCTTTGCCAGTGTTGCAGTATACCCAATTTCTGTCCAAACCTCCCCTCCTTGCTTTTTTCGCCCCCTCTTTCCTGTCACCCGGTATTTGATGCAATCCTCGCAAATCTCGTTGATGTGGCGGTGAAGCTCATCACCATAGAGGTTCCTTACCACCATCGCAACCACCTCTCTACATTTGTTAATAAAGATATAGTTCTCTTTGTTGTTGGTTACTCCTGCTGGCCAATGGACCCCTTGGTCAAGTACGATTGGCTCTGATTCGAATATAGACCCCCAAGTCTTGATGACAATACTGGTACTGCTCATGCTGAACATCTTGCCCTCGAATTTCTCTATTTGATCAGATGCCGGACATAGTTAAACTCAGGTAACTTTGAACTCTCCTTTCTAATAGAACTGAGCCCTGATCTGAGGGACTGAGATAAGTATGTGGATGGGTTGCATGTAGGCAGGTTGCATGTGGGTGGGTTGTATGTGGGCAGATTGCGTGCGGGCAGGTTGCATGCGGGTGGGTTGCATGCAGGCAGGTTGCATGTGGGCAGGTTGCATACAGGTGGGTTGCATGCAGGCAGGTTGCATGCAGGTGGGTTGTATGCGGGCAGGTTGCGTGTGGGTGTGGGTGTTTTTTTAGAGGGAGACCACATAAAAATGAAATTAAATAAAACATGGAGATGGGTATTTCAGAAAAAGAGCATGAGTGAGTGAGTGAGTGAGTGAGTGAGCTGCATGCTGATGAGTTGCATGCCAATGAGTTGCATGCTGATAAGTTGTACGAGTTGTACAAGATTACTTACGAAGACTTGCTTCTGTTCCTTTTGAGACCTCCATCACGCGATACATTGACTCAACAGCTCAGCCACCAAAGGTATGCCTCGCAACATCTGCCAGCCTTTCTTCATCTTAACCAGATGTTGCGAATAAAGTCAGCAGATCTCGCCATAGAGCTGTGGACCCTAAGAAAAGCACGAGGTGAATTGAGTTGTGCTGGGGAAGTTTAAATAAACACAAGTAAACAAGTGGTGGCTGAGTGAGCAACCTACATCTACTATCGGCTGCTCCAAAAAGGCTGCCGCATACATAGCTGTAAGGTCTGTAAATTCTGAGGTCCAAAGGGCTGCCATGAGTTGTTGCCAGAATTCTCCCTCATCCCCGCCATCACCATCACCATCGCCATCACCATCGCCACCGCTGTCGCTCCTTTGGCTCTCGATGAGCAGCTTGTGTGCTGTCCATATGAGAAAGAATCTAACATTGTCAGCAGAGAGTACGTTTCCACCTCGAATACTCTCTCTTTTGATGATCATTGCAGAGTAAAAAATGAGTAGACTGGACCAACGTACGAATTAAGGGCTGCTGTTTTGTTTGCTCATGATGTGGCAGGAAAGAACAAAGAAAAAGAACAAAGAAAAAGAACAAAGAAAAGAATAAAAGAAGAGAGGGAGCAAAAGGAAAGGATGATGTCACCAAAGTGCAGCAGAAAAAAAAAAACAAGAGCAAAATGAACAAAAGAAAGGGTAATGACACTAAAGATTTCAATCCAGATGGATCAATCTGGATGGACCAATCCGGATGGACCAATCCAGATGGATCAATCCAGTTGGATCAATCTGGATTAATCCAGATCAATCTGGATTAGATCACGAGACTAATCCGAGTTGATTCGAATCCATCATATGATGAATCTGAATCGAATCTCATCCAGATCAACTCCATCTATTCAGAGCACTAACTACATCTTTTTCTCTATAAGTACACAATCTCTAAGTCACCAAAATCACATGTTATTCTCAGAACTAATTTGGAAACCATATGTGAGACTACAAAACAAGTTACTGAAGAGATCACCTAGTTATACAAAATATATCAGCAAGTATGAGAACCTACTACCAAGATATAAGAATACCAGAAGAAGTACTATAACCATAAGACTGACTCTAAACTACTATAACTAGTTTTGGCATACTGTACTATTACAAAAGAAAACTAAAGTACTAAACTCAAACTGGGACAAGAAGAACCCTATCTCATCTATCAAAGGTTCATAAACCATACTTATTAACTCAAGACTAAGATACACTGCAACTATACAAAGATCTTATTATTTAGTAGAAGCAAAATACATTTGAATAAACCTATTCACTCTATCTATATCATCTCTATTAGAAAATGATAGATACTTCATCTGAACTCAAGAAAGCTGACATTGTCAAAACCAATCTCAAGTCCATCCATGTGATAGATATTACTACTAGAAATTGTCTCGGATTACAAAAAATATCATTTCCAAGAAATTTGAACCCCCCAACTACAATATTGAGAGTTCTCACCCTAGATAAGGATGGTCAGTCCTTACAAATATACTAGCAGTTTAAAAAAAAAAGAGAACCAAGATCTGTTATCCTTATACAACTACTATCACCAAGGACAGCCTTAATTTTAGGTAACAACACCTTTGAAACTGATGATGTCAGAAGTTAGAAAACTGCTCAGACTTTACTAAAGATGATGTCATCAATAGTGATATCATCAAAGACTAACCAGACAGCATCTAAATCTATAAATAGCTTAGCAGTCATAGTATAGTTAGATTAGCCTTATATAATATAACTGTGAACTGACTCAGCAGTCAGATGATCTCTTGATATATCAGATTACACTTATACTATGTGACTGCATTCTGACTCAGTAAAATACTAAGTATTATATCCATATCCAGCATAGTCCAGATAGCCCCTCAACAGTATAAATACCCCCTCCTCCAGATCTCAAAATCTCAGACTTGAACATATAAGAACATTTCTGAATACTTTTTCACAATATTTCTTCATATAACTACTCCTAGTATAGTAATATTATGAATAGCGAATAAATCTATTTAATAACCTATAAACCACTCTTAAGTAAATCTACTCCCCATTAGGTCCCACTCCTAACCCTATCATAAAATTTCCTAATTGAGTATTGTCTGCAGCAATATGTCAATTCAACTAAGCTGGTCTTAGTTTCTTGAACTTTCTGAAATATGGAAAATTCTGAATATCTAGAACTAGTCTAAATAAGGACTTTGATTGAGATGTCAACTCAATCTTAAAATCAATAAGCATAGAGGATGTACTCTATACAAAATTGATCTTGACCTTAAGAAAATGGTCTTTCAGAATATCCAGAACTTCCAGAAAACTCTTCCAGAACTACATAACAATTATCTTGATAAGTAACCCTCTTATAACTTAGTAGTAGCAGTTTATAATCCAATTCCACTTCAAGATGCTTCCTCACCCCACTACAAACATCTCTGAGAATTCCTACAAGTTAGTATAAAGCCCAACCTCTAAACTAAAATTTATTCTGAATCATCTAACAATCTGGAGAGAATTGAACCTGACATACAAGGACAATTTGACCTCTATACCTATAACAAATGGGACAAACTTCATTTGAAGAAAGAAGTACTCTAGTTAAATTAGCAGATAGATGAAACCCTATATACTGAACTCTTTGTACTATACCCAGTAAGTCAAGATTAAGAAGAACTTATAGAAGCCTTCTTTACTCTTCTCAATAAGAGTTTTGTCAGCTCTACAAATTTGAGTAACCTAGGACAACCAGCAGCAGTCTTTCTAGCCTTAGTTCCTTATGAAGCCCAAGCCTCTATAGCTAAGTGGCTCAACTCTACCAACTTTCACTATACCAGGATCAAGACTGCATTATACTACTAATTCCAGAATAGCAAGGCCTGCCATATTCTTAAGAAAGAAGCAAGAGAAACCCTTCATCAACAATCTGACCCCAAACCAGAAGCAGGCCTTGCTATAGCTCTACCTGAGTCTGAAACTAATACCAAACCAGAACTTAACTTTGAATTAAGTCTATCTGAAATCAGATATATAACTGACTCTGTCTACTTTGATGCTAAGCAAATCCAACTATACAGGAACTAAGCCAAAGAGGGGAAAGAGTATCTTAGTAAATTCAATTCTAGATATACTACTGAAGAAGACACACCTCTATTAGGACAGAATAAATCTATATAGTAACAAATAGCTATTTATCAAGCCCTCACTCCAGACTCACAACTACTACTCTAGTAACTTATATAGACTCAAAGAACACCCTCACATTCTGCACCAGTACCTCAAGTAGTATTGGTAATATCACTACCAGTAGTCCAACTGTCTCCAGCAAACAATATGGCAAACCAACAGATTCTAGACCTTACAGCCCAGATAGCAATAATGGCAGCAACTATTACTATCTTAGCTAAACAGATCTGACCTACCAAAAATCTGAGCCTACCTATCTTCAATAGTACTATATAAGAAGTCCAAAGCTTTATTAGTATAGTTGACATAAACTTTGAAGTCAATCAATAGACCAATGAGTAAGTTGCTAATTACCTTCTGATAAATAATCAAGACCATACTCTGAAACAACTCTTTGCTACTACTACAGCCTATGTCTGTCGAATTGTTACATTCTTCTAAGGACCCACTGAAGAATAGTGGCAAACCCTTCCTGAAAAACCCCTCACATGGAATACCTGACCTGTAGTAGTTGTCCAAAATGTAGTAAACAATGTAGCCCCTGGACTGAAATAACTCATGATTGCTCAATACTGCAGCAAAACCATGATTACCAAATCTTGAGTAAAACTCCACAACCTCAAATTCAATATACATAGCAAGGAAGAATTCAAAACCTTTTGTACAAAACTTGAGTCACTTCTGAACACCATTGACCTAGGATATATTGCCAATGACAAAGCACGAAATAGTACAAGAGCAGACCATTTATTCAATATACTACCTGAATAGCTTACAAGGAAAATCCAAGAACAAGGATACCCAGTTGGTTGTGATCACTAATAATGGTGCCTAGCAAGAATCAAGACTATGGTCAAGCAAATTCTAATAGCTGGACCAATTCTGCCCTAAAGACAATTCAACAATAAGAAAAAGACTTAGATCAAGAAAAAAGAACTCATATATAAAGTACCCTGAGCTCCATCCTCATCCACCTCTGGACACCCTGAAATCATGAATCCACCCAGCTGAATATCTTTAAGAAACTCACTGAAGGAGAAAGGAATGAACTTCAAAGAAGCAGAGCATACTTCTATTGCTGAAAGACAGGATATATAGCCAGTGTCTGCCCTAACTGAAACTCCTGAACAGCAATACAAGCAACTGTTACTACTCTGCACCACCTCAATAACCTGACTATCAGAATACTAGACTTTATCAAGTTAAGGTAAACTACTAAGGCCCCAATAAAAGAAAGTTATAAAGCAGCTAGATATGACCTATATATAGCTAAAAAAGCTACAGTTTTCAACTGAGAAGTCAAGCAAGTCTACACAGAAATCAGTATCCAAATTCCTGAAGGACATGTTGGAAGAATATACTATTGTAGCAGTCTAACATTGAAAGAACTCTCAATAGAAGGAGGAGTTATTGATAAAGATTATACAGATAAAATTATTGTTCTCATCTAAAACCATAGTTAGATACTCTTCAAGATCTCTATTGGTTTCTGCATCATACAGATCCTATTTGAGAAAATTGAATCAATACTAATAGTCAAGGAAGTCCCTGAACTACTACCTACTATCTAAGGATTCAAAGGATTTAGCTCATCAAACAAGGCCCCAGCCCAACCTACTACAAGCAAAGAAGAACAATTCTACAAGAAAATTGAAGACAGATATATACCCAGTGGCTAATGCCCCTATGGCATTGGAATGTACTCTTCCTGAATGATCAATGATTGCTTCTTTTGTATCAATGAACTGGCTCAAAGAAGAACCAACAGAAGGAAAGCTCTTATAACTGAAACCACCACCATTAGATCAGATAAATTGCTTACACTTCAAGCTTTTGTCAACTGAGCACCTGTTAAGATTATGATAGACAATAGTGCCTCAGACAACTTCATCAATAAAGAAACAGCCAACAGACTCAAGGTCCTGACATCTCTAGTACAACAAACTCAAGCAGTTACTATAGCTAATAGAATCTCTCATATCATTAGCAAGAAAGTCTGCAACCTGCTCTTCCAAATTGGTCACTATAAAGTATATATTACTCTCCAGATCATACCACTTCCTGACAATGAAATCATCCTTGGAACCTTATAGTTAAAATAAGAAAACCCCATGATCGATTGGGTAAACCATTCTCTGACCATTAAGAAAGGACATCATAACTTTAAACTGCAAGGCAAAAAGGACCCACTCAGTTCCAGTGACCCTAGACCAAAGATCACCTATATCAATAAGCTACAGCTCAAGAAATTGACTAAGAAATATCCTCTCTTTGCTATCTCCATCTGCTCATCCAAAGAAGAACCTAAGAACTCTGAAAAAGACTTTTCCAAAGTTGACAGCTATATTAGACCCTTACCCCAGAAAGTCTGAGATACAATTCTAAACCAAACTGCAAAACCACCTGCACCTGTCATTATTAATGACCAAGAAGAATACAAAGTTGAACAAATTCTCAACAAATACAGCTACAAGAATCATCCAAATAGTACAAAAATACTAGATCAAATTAGAAGACCTCAATGAGGATGTTGAAAGCTAAGAAGGAGAGAGTTGTAAGTGCACAACCTCTAAGCCACCAAAATTGTATGTCATCCTCAAAACTAATTTAGAAACCATATGCAAGACTACAAAATAAGTTACTAAAGAGATTATCTGGTTACACAAAATATGCCAGCAAGCATAAGAATCTACTACCAAGATACAAGAATATCAGAAGAAGTACTACAACCATAAGACTGACCCTAAACTACTACAACTAGTTTTGGTATACCATACTATTACAAAAGGAAACTGAAGTACCAAACTCAAACTGGGATAAGAAGAACCCTATCTCATCTATCAAAGGTTCATAAACTACACTTATTAACTTAAAACTAAGATACACTGCAACTATACAAAGACCTCATTACTTAGTAGAAGCAAAATACATTTGAACAATCCTATTTACTCTATTTGTATCACCTCTATTGAAGAATGATGGATACTTCATCTGAACTCAAGAAAGCCAATATTGTCAAAATCAATCTCAAGCCCATCCATATGATAGATATTATTACTAGAAATTGCTATAGATTATAAAAAATATCATTTCAAGAGGTTTGAACCCCCAGCCACAACATTAGGAGCTCTCATCCTAGACAAGGATGGCTAGTCCTCACAAATGCACTAGCAGTCTAAAAAAAAAAGAGAACTAAGACCTGTTATCCTTGTATAACTACTGCCACTAAGGATAGCCTTAATCTTGCAAGAGATAGAGGTGACAATACCTTTGAAACTGATGATATCAGAAGTCAGAAAACTGCTCAGACTTTGTCAGAGATAATGTTATCAATAGTGATATCATTAAAGACTAACCAGACAGCATCTAAATTTATAAATAGCTTAGCGGTTATAGTATAGTTAGATTAGCCTTATACAATATGACTGTGAACTGACTTAGTAGTCAGACAATCCCTTGATATATCAGATCACACTTATACTATATGACTGTATTCTGACTCAGCAAAGTACTAAGTACTATATACATATCCAGCATAGTCTAAATAGCCCATCATCAGTATAAATACCCCCTCCCTCAGACCTCAGAATTTCAGACTTGAATATATAAGAATATTTCTGAATACTTCTCCACAATATTCCTTTATATAACTACTCCTAATATAGCAATATTATGAATAGCAAATAAACTTATTTAATAATCCACAAATCACTCTTAAGTAAATCTACTCCCCATTAGGTCCCACTCCTAACCCTATTATGAAATTTCCTAATTGGGTATTGTCTGCAGCAATATATCAATTCAACTAAGCTGGTCTTAGTTTCTTGAACTTTCTGAAATACAGAAAATCCTGAATATCTAGAACTAGTCCAAATAAGAACTTTGATTGAGATATCAACCTAATCTTAAAATCAATAAGTGTAGAGGACATACTCTATATGAAATTGATCTTGACCTTAAGAAAATAGTCTTTCAGAATATCCAGAACTTCTAGAAAACCCTTTCAGAACTACATAATGATTATCTTAACAAGTAACCCTCTTATATTCTCTCTCTTAATATTTATACTATATCCTCTTCTCCTCCTTAATATTTATGCTACATCTCTCCTCTCTCAATGTTCATGCCATACCCTTCCCTCCATTTCATGCTATATACCACACTTCCTCATAATCATATCTAGTGAGAAATAATTGCTGATATTTATAAGATCAAAATAGTAAAAGACTCAAATATGATAAAATTTATCCAATCTATATCATCTATAGCTATCTCTTTTTCTGCAGCTATCTCCTATCTCCAATCTGCAACTATCCATCTCTTCCTTCTCTATCTTTCTTTCTTATGATTACTAATACTATAGTATCAAAATTTCCTATTTATGTTAAAAAA
>RBNI01003859.1:0-15065 GCA_003990745.1 Jimgerdemannia flammicorona
ATCTAAGAGATAACAAGACAGTTAAAGATAAGAAGTTTGAGGACTATAAGATCTTGGGAAGGCACTCCAATAAGAACTTGCTTATAACAACTTGAGTTAGTCTAAGAGATACACCTTGAAGAGAATCTGGTGTATTTAAAGGACTCAGCGACCACTACATAACAGTAGTGATAGAGATTGAATTCATCTCTTGAGTGGTCTAGTTGGCTTTTCCAACCATTATCTTCCTCTTATTCTAGAAGATAAGGATGGTAGTCTTCTTCTTCTTTAGATGTTTCAAAATATACTTAATCTAGTAGAATGGCTTGAGTGATGATAGTATATAGTAATATAGTTACTTCTATTTAAATCTCTTCTATAGATTAGAGTCTAGTATTCTTTAGAAAAATCTTCTTATTCTGGACCTTAGGTCTAGATATACTCAGATTGTCCTCTGAGTTGTCTTCTTTCTCTTGAGATTAAACTGTAATCTGGGTCACTTCTTTCTTCTGACTTAGTTTCTTGACTACTGATTCTGAATAGAGTGAGGGCAGTTTTGATAATAGTGTAGGCTTTTCTTTCTAAAGTGGGCTGTTATTGATCCTAGTTTTGCTACTAGCTAGTTTCTCCTAAATTCTTCACTATAGATAGCTGCTGAGTTCTTGAGCCAAATGATCAAGTCTTTAGAAAACTTTTCCAATTGAGCTCTCAAAATATAGTATATAATTTGTATATTTAGTTTGCTGATATATATGGCTCAATATATTACTAGATATCTATATACTATTTATCTCCTTATCTTTAGCAATATTCTGACTCAATATTCACTTTAACTGCTATTTAATTTGTTCACTGAAGTTTGTATTATGTTAAAGTTATGTATCTTAAGTTATTAGTTATATAACTAGTCATTTGGAATAATGAAAAGTTAGTAATTATTCATATAGTTTCTGGTAATTATTTTTGTAAGTTCTCTATATCTCTTAGTAGTCTAGTATATCTTTGGATCCTTTTCTTAGTTTTTGTATCTGATTTCTCTGGTGATTTTAACTAACTAACTTATATCTTAAAGAGATCTTAATTCTGTATTTTAAATATAGCAGTCTTGACTTATATATTGAGTTTTATGACAATTTTCCATTATGACTTTAACTGACTGACTTTTATCTTAAAGTAGTCTTGATCCTATATCTGTGGTCTTATATCTTGAGTTTTAGTTTCAATTTTAATTTCCATAGTAAGAGAAATTCTTCAACTCAAATCTTGAGTAATCATTGCTCTAGTTATCTTATTTTTTAAAATTATTTCATCTCTTAAAGATAGTGTATTTCTTTATAAAACTTCTTTTTACTTAAACTTAAACTGACTGAGATTTATTCACTATAGATCAGTGAGTATTTATATAGTTTTTAGGCTATATATGAGGCTAGGTAATTGGTTGTAACTCACAATTATTAGAAGATACTATTTAGCATACTTTTGAAATTCAGATAACTAATTAAATAAGGCTAATTTTATATTTGTGATGAATTTGACTAGTTAATATATAGTTACTATTTATATAACTAACTAACTTACTCAATTTGACTAATAGAGCTATTCTCATATATTATAAAATTTAATATAACTGAAATTATATCATCCTTATCCTCCTTCTCATTTTTCTCAAGGAGTCTGGTCAAATCTTTTTCTGCATTCTCTATAATTGTACTGAGGATAGTGGTAGGCTTTAAGAGTAAAGAAAGAAAGTTGTTGATATTATCTTCCAGTAGGATAAATAAGTTGTCATCATTTTTTAAGTTGTTTAGAGAGTGATATCATTGTTGATGATATCACCAAAGAGTATATAGTCACTCTGTTCTTAAAGTCTCTAATCAATAGTATTGTTATCTATAAAATAGAAAATATCTGTAAAATTCTGGAGGTAGTGAACTCTCAATAGTAGATCTTAAAATAGTATAATCAGACTATAGATAAATTGGTCTGGATTGTCCTCTAGGATGAAGTTTCAAAGGTCTTAAACTTTATCACTCTTGACTATAATAGTGAATTAGGCCTCTTCTGTAACTATTTCTTTGAGGTAGTCTATATGGTAACTTGTCAGTTTTTAAATATCTGAGACTTTGATATATTCTAGATTGAGAATGACTCAGGATATATGCCTGAAGATCTAATAGACTCTTTTAGTTAATTTCTGTTTATACTCATTCATGTATATGGTATCTGTAATTTCTTAAGAGCTGGCTTGTGTAAATTCTTGATAGAGGTGATGTCCTATCTTATATTCTTACTATATTCAAAAATACTCAGTAGTAGTGATAATTCTTATCTCCATCTCTCAGTAGTTGATAGTATAGTGATAGGGATCTCTTATGTAGAGATTTAGACTAAGAGTTCTTCTTATATGTAACCTTATTGCCCTCTTGATATTAGAGAATATTCATTCTTAAATAGATAGATCAGAGTGACTCCTTGATCTTGCTATTTAGCAGATAGTAGATATTTTGTTTTATAGTAAGTCTTTTATTTATAATTTGATATTTTGTACTTCTTCTCTTAATACTTCTTTTATATCTTGAGAGTCTTCTCCTTTGGTCTAGAGGGTAGAGTTACCTGATTTAGAATAGTATACTATTAGACTCATTATAAGTTCAGATAGAAATTATCTTCTGATCAAAATAATTTATAACTTATAACTGATAGCTTATAAAGTTAAGACAGTCTTCTGAATTCTGATATTACTGATTTTGAAGATATTATCATAATAGTCATATTCAAATAATATCTATATTACTATCAGATATAAATATAAAATTCCTAAAAATATTATAGATAGTATTTAATTACTATCAATTTCTATTATAATAGTATATTGAATTTTAAATATATTTAATATAACTGACTCTATAATAAAGATTACCTTTGATAATATTGTATTTTTGTTAGTAATAAAATTGGATTCTTATGAATATAGTGAACTTTTTGTAACATATTTTCAAAATAGAGCTAATATTACCTCATACTACTTTTAGTAGATAAAAAATTATTCAGATAAGCTTTCTAGGAAATATTTTAATAACATCCACCTATGGACAATATTTAAGTCAATGTAATCTTTATAATTATTCTATATAGAAAAGTCAAGGAAGTTAAAAAAATAGTATTTATTATTCTAATATATTAATTATAAATTCTACTAAAATACTAAGTTTCACTTTGATATTATCTATTTATTAATAGGTTTTCTAATATAATATAACTCTGTAATTATATAGAAAGATATCTAAAATATTGAATTACAGAGTCAGAATTTTGAGTTGCCATTAAGCAGTAGAGATATTAAGATATTAGTTATTAAAAATATTTAGACATACTTGGGTATATAATTATATAACTAATTTTGTGAGTAGCAAAATTGAAGTGATCTATTTTATATAATATATATAGATATTATTTATTTTTAGTATAATATATCTCTGTAGATATGTAGAAGAATATCTAGAATATCAAAATACAGAGCCAGAATTTTCAATTACTATTTAGTAGTAAAGATATTAGCTATTAAAAATGTTAGAGTATACTTAGATATATAATTATATATATAGAGTGAGTCAAAAAGTGAAGAGAAATTAATATATATAGAAGTAAAATTAATGTACTCTAACATTATTTCTTCAGATATTATATATATTTAGTAAAATATAACTCTATAATTATAGAGAAATATCTAATATATTTTACTACAGAGCTCAAAATATATAATTACCAATAGATTGCAGAGAAATTAACTATTGAAATAATATTTAAAAAAGGAAAAATTTAAAATATAATGATCTCATTAGTAGATAGTATTTCATACTAATCAAATTTCAGAAATCTAGAGATTATATTCTAGTAATATATTTTAGAGAAATTAAACCCTATTATTAGAATAATTAATATTGTGACAAACCAAGATATATCATCTGAATTATACCTTAACCAGATGATGCAAACAATTAGTCAAGATGATGTGAACATACAGTATAGTAACCAACCATTGCTGTAGAACCTGTATAATTAGCCAGATATACCATAAAGGGTCTGTTTACCCATACAGACTCTGGACACTGTACAGACTCTATATACTTATCACAAATAGCAAATCTATAATTAGCTATATAGTAACCAAATAGCAATCACAATGTATAAATTACTCCAGAGATAAGAGTGAATAAACCTCAGTCTGAAAGTTAAATACAAACCAAAGCAAAAGTCAATTGTCTGGTATACTTAGGAGAAATACTAAAAGTCACTTGATCCAGGAAGAATTGCAATACTTAGGAGATACACCTGCCAACAAGCCACTGCTAAGAAGTTGTGAGCTTGGTTCTCTTCTCTTCTATTTCAGTCTACTTTCTGATATAAAGAACAAGTCCATTTTTGGTTTGCTTGCCAGATAAGCCTGAAAATTTGCCACCCAAGTTCAAAGAAGAACTTCACCACCATTTCTCAGTTGAAGCTACCGATTCAGAAGAAATTCATACCATTGTATCCCCAGAAGAGTCCAATCCAGAAGAATTCATGCTATCTAAGTTATTTCTCAGAAGCCTGCTAATTCTGGAGAATCTGTATCATTTGTTATTTTCAAGTTATTAATATTCCCAGAGAACCTATGCCATTTAAGTAGTATTTCTAGTTAAAGCTGATTCAGAAGAATCCATGCCATCTGAGTTATCTACACTAATCTGAGTTATCCATTATTCCCAGTGAGCCTGAGTTATTGAGTAATCTACCACCAGTATTATTCTCAGTAAGAAGAACCCACACTATCCTTCATTCCCAGTGAGCCGAATCGAGTTATCTACCAGAAATTGCCTACTTTTGGAAATTGTCACACTATATAGAGATTGTTATGCAGAGATTACCACTATCTAAGAAGAAGAACTACTAAATTGCCAGACTATTATACACAGAGATTATCACACTATACAAATTGTAGTATTCCCAGTTGACCCAAATAAGGAACCTGCTCATGCTATATATAAAATTCTACCAATTCTCCATTGACCTAAGAAGAAAAGACCCAAATCACTGCTATATCCAGAGAACTATCCCAATTAGGAAATTGACACACAAATTGCTCACAGATATCCAGCTTTGACTATTATATTACTAAACACCAAGGACCTTAGGAATCTTAGAATATTTTGTTACTTTTTGACAAAGTAACTGGGGGCTCAAGCCAAACTACATCAACCCCCAACCTTGTAATTTGCCTCCATTGAGCCAGGCACATTATATTTGGAGACTCAACTGAGAAAATTTCAAAATTGATATGACTTTTCAGCTCACAAGAACCCACAGTCAAACTGGATATATTTGATACAATACTAACCTCTGCCACTACAAGAGAACCAGTTATTACTAGTATCTAGACAGAAAGAGAAGTAATCACATCAAGACTTGCCAACTACCCAGCATCAGAAGATTCCCAACCAGAAGACAATATAGCTCAAAATCTCCAACCAGATCAACCAGATAATAAAGGCAGCCTTGCTAGAAATTTCAAAGAACTTACACAAGAACTAAAAGATCTTATCACATGAACCCAAGACCTTACAGCCAGATGCCCCATATCAGTTCCACTAATCTCACCAATAAAACCTTTACCACAACCTCTTGCAGAATTGGAAACAGCTCCTACAAGAATACCTAGGCTTATTCTACTTTGTCCAAGGTCCAGAACACCATCCTCAAGATACCCAAGTACTCACATTTCCAGTGACAGTTCAGAAAGTGAATCAGAATCAGAATCCGAACCTGAACCAGAATTAGAAGAAAGTGATGACAAAATGGCCACCTTATTGCCAATCTTTGCAGGATACCTAGAGAAAGACTCTAGAGATTTCCTTGATGGAATTGAAGGAATCGCAGTCTTGAGAAATCTCTCAGATGAAAGAAAAATCACCATCTACAAGATTCAGCTCAGGGAACCAGCCCAAGGAATTTTCTACTGAATAGCAAACAACCCAGATTCAGAACTAGTAAGACAGATATAAGCAGCAATGTCTTATGAGCTAGAATATGAGGCCATGGTTCACTGGCTCATCGAAAAGTATGCAGGAAATAAAACCTACTACAAGGCTCAAGAATCCATCATGGGAATGAATATGAATCTTAGAGAATCACCCAGAGCCTTCTTTACAAGAATCCAGAAGAGAATGTATGCTACTGGGTTCAATGCTACTAACCAGGACATCATTGGTCTAATGACCTTCATTAATGAAATTTCCCCCAAACATTGCCCAGTATGTTCATACTCTAGGCATCAGAAGGTCTGAAGAGCAAGTAGATGCAGCCCAAGAATTCTTTGATATCAGACAAGAAACTACCTAGAGTGATCATGATAGGAAAGAAGAGAAAGAAGACATCCTGGTCAAAGCCCTATAAGGACTCCTTTAAGGACAAGAAAGAGCTGAAGAAAGAAGGCCAGCTAAGGAAAAAAGGAAGGACAGAAGTGAAATCTGAGACCTTAGCTCCAAGTTGGACTGATTGGTTGAACAGATTGAAAAACTCACTATATGCAAAAATTGGAGCTACCAAGACAATAAAGGATATCCACCACAGAGGAGCCAAGGCTATCCATCAAGAGATAACAGGAATTACCAGCAAGAAGAAAGAAGGTACCCTGTCCAAGACAGAACCCAAGTCCAATGCTTCTACTGTAAATAATTTAGACACTATACTATCAAATGTAATAACAAAAGAAGTGACCAAAGGGACTCAGAACCACCAAACTGAAGGAATGACACTCAGTACAAGAAGACTGAAGCCCATCCTGTGGAAGATTTCAAGGAAGCAAGTAACAGTGAAGACTATAGTGACCTAGACTTGTACCCCACCAAGGTCACCTCCTAAAAAATGGTTTACCCAGCAGAGAAAAGGAAGAGACCTGTGGGAAGGCCATCCAGGAACATCAGCAGAAGAATTATCCAAGAAGAAGATGAAGAACATGAGGAAGAACAAGTAGAAACACCTCTCTAAACCCCCTCACCTTTTGTCTCTGAGACAAATGAGTTGCCACCAAAAGATGAAGAAATGGAACAAGAAGAACAGGAACCTGTTATCCCAAAGCCCAAGAAAAAGTACAATGTCTAGAGACATCTACAATGAAGTCTGGCAGAAGATCCAAGAGGCCAAGATGGAAGTTCCTCTCCTACAGTTTCTGCAACTGATACCATCTGGAGTCTGAAACAAATTACTGAGAACCACCAGGTCTAGCACTGGCCGAGTCCCAATCCCACAGCAAGAACCAGTTCCCATCCCTGTCCAGGCAGCTGAAAGATATGTCAGCACCTACCTACATAGAGATATTGGAGGACAAAAGGCGAAGATCCTCATAGATACAGGAGTAGCTGTCTGTATCATTGCTAAATAGTTCCTGGACACCCTCTAATGGCCCATTGATGGACTATCCAACCTCAGCATTATAGTAGCAGATGGAGCCCAAACTCAACCCCTTGGAGAAGTATGAAATATTACCATCTCCCTTAGACACATTCAGTTCTTCATCTCCAAAGCTATTATCACTGAAGCTGTCACCTACAATATGATTCTTGGTACCAACTGGATGAAGGAAATGAATGTAGTTGTCAATATTGGCCAAAAAGTACTCAAGTTTGATTACCAAGGCAAGAAGTATAGAGTTAAGGTAATCAGCTATGAGTAATCAAAGAAGAAGAAGAAGGTTACTATTCAGGAAGAATATGCTAGCAGTGAGGAGTCTACTACAGAAGAGGAAGAAAAATCTGAAGACAGAAATGATCCCAGACTCAATTCCCAAATTAATCTGGTGGATGATAGACCAGAGGACAATGTATGGACCAAGAACACTGTCCCCATCACTATCAGAGCCATTACAGGAGAATCAAAGGATGCCCTACCTATCTCAAGAGATACAAGTGTCCTGAGCATTCCTCCAAGATTATGGGAATAAGGAAATTGCCTGGCACAGTCTGCTCAGAGTGTAGAAGGAAGAAGAAGAAATGAAGACATGTTCCAGAAATACCTGCAACCAAAGCTGCAGAAGTACAAGCAATTTGGGGTCAAGAATTATCTGAGGAAGAAGAAACTTCTGACCAAGAAGTTCCTGAACAAGAAGCACCTGAAGAAGAAGAGGTCCCCAAACTCATCCTCTGGGATGATCCTTGCTGGATACCACCTGAGGACAATGACCCTTGGAATACAGAAGAAGGACCTAGTATAATCACCATTATCCCCAAGAAAGAAACTCACTAAGAAAAAGCTTTTCAGCTAGGAAGATGTTTACACCAAATAGTCTTCCACTCTCTCTGAGACTACTGCTATCAGTGCCATTTACTAGACCAACAGTAGAGACAGAGACCCCAGAGACCAGAACCCCTGAACACACTTGCACAGTCAACTATCTTTCAAGAAGTCACTATGAAGTTGCAAAGCCGATTTAGGGGACAAGGCTTCTTCACCCAGATAGAAATATATCCCTTGTCTACTCTTTCACCCACCTATGACCAAGATGGGTACTGATTCCCAAGACAACAAGAGATCAATAACTGAGAACATCATTTCTGAGCAATGGGATATTGCAACCATAGAAGATACCCAGACTGCTGAGACTGCAGACATCAGAAGATCCATCTCAGTCATGATGTTGCAGTTCATACCTTGAAGAGAGAAGATAACCAAAGCCAGATCCAAAAAAGCCAGATCAAAAAGCCAGAAAAAAGGATCCTCAAGATCTATGATTTAGAAGAAGATATCCTAGCTCTCATCAGATATGCAACCTACTAAGGATGGGCAGAAGATGCCACCAACTTCATGGAAGCCCTTGACCCTACAGGAAGAAGGGGAATCAACTATCTCCAAGACCCCTCTACTGGAGCCAGATGGCCACACCTCAACCTTAGAGCTTGGAGGCTCTCTGCTAGTGGAGCTTTAGCCCTAGGACAGCCTGAACTCAGCAAGGACATTGCCCAGTATGCCCTGCTACATCCAAAGGCCAAACCTCTGACCAAAGCTTACCCAGAAGATATAGGATATGATCTTCACAGTCCAGAGGATGAATCTATCAAGCTTGAAAAAACCTTCATGATCAGAACTAGATTAGCCATACAGCCACCCCAAAGATCTTACATCCAACTGACCTCAAGGTCTGGACTTGCCAGACAAGGAATAACTGTGGAAGGAGGAACCATTGACCCAGGATATATAGGTGAAATCAAGGTTATCTTACACAACAGCAGTGCAGAATAGCATCAAATTATTAGAAGACAGAAGATTGCCCAAGCAGTCTTTATGAAGATCAAGAACCCATAGTTACAAGAAGTCTCTGACCTAACTGAAGGAACAAGACAAGCTAAGAGATTTGGAAGTTCAGACAGAAAGGAAGTACACCTCCTTCAAGTCAACCACCTCAAGAGGAATATTCTCTAGCAAGTATACTGACAACCAGTCAGACTGTATAAGAATCTTATCCTGGAGCCTGGAGAATAAACAACCTTCAAAATATTTGCACCACCCAATTCCAGAAACCTCTTCTTTGAACCCAAGGAAGATATTCTCCAACTGGATATAGAGAAACACACATTCTTCAACAAGATGAACCCAGTACACTCCCAAGCAACCAATCAAAGTTGGGAAACCATCATCTTGCCAAAAGGAACCATCATAGGATACCTGGTACTTTTTCTTAACCAAACTTACAGGGAAGTTTACAAACTAAACCTGTCAAGAAACAGCAAAAGATCCTAGAAGAAAGGAAAGGCCCCTCTGTGACCCAGGAGACAGTGAAGTCTTCCACCAATATTGGAGAAGAATTGACACCTCAACAACAACAACTAGTAGAACTTCTCAACAAATATCAAGATATCTTCACCACTGATTATAGCAACCTACTATACAATCCATCATATCACCACAGCATAAATACAGGAAATGCAACACCCATCCAGCAGAAACCCTATAGAATACCCCATTACTTGAAAAAATTTGAAAAGGAGTACATTCAAGAACTCCTAGACAATGGAGTCATCTGACCCTCTACTAGTCCCTGGACCAGCCCTGTACTTATTGTACCAAAGAAAGGAGAATGGAGACTCTGTGTAGATTACAGGAAACTCAATTCAGTCACCAAAAAGGATGCCTATCCTTTGCCCAGAATCAATGACCTTTTGGACCAGTTACAAGATGCCAGATACTTCAGTAGTATAGACCTCTTTACAGGATTCCATGAGATCCTCATAGACCCCAAAGACATTCAAAAGACAGTCTTCCTTACTCTAGAAAAACTGTTTGAATACCTCTGAATGCTCTTTGGACTTTGCAATATACCCCCCACCTTTCAGAGGATGATGAATTCAGTCTATGCTCTCTTGATCCACTACTGTCTGATTATATACATGGATGATTCCAATATCTATTCAGCAAATTTTAAAGAACACCTACACTACCTAGAGGAATTCTTTAAGCTCACCCATAAGAACCACTTGAGGCTGAATGCAAAGAAATGCTACTTTGGAAAACAGAAACTTGAATTCCTTAGATTCATAGTTTTGAAAGAAGGAACTCATACAGACCCAAAGAAAACCAAGAATATCAGCAATTGGCCAATACCCAAGACTCTAAAGGAAATACTATCATTTCTGATACTAGTATCTTACTACAGAAGGTTTATTAAGGACTTTGCTCAAATCACTGCCCCAATCTGGATCCTTCTCAAGAAAGAAGTACCATTTAAATAGACAGAATCACAAGAAAAAGCCTTCAAAGAACTCAAGAACTGCATAACTACAGCACCAATCCTTATGTACTCCAATCTACAGAAGCTATTCATCTTGTATACAGATGCTTCTAAAGATGGCCTCAGAGCAGTTCTAGCCCAAGAAGGATCTGATCAATAATACCATGTGATAGCTTATATAAGCCAAGCTACCAATCAGCAGCAGATGAACTATAGTAGTACCAAACTGGAATATCTTGCAGTCATATAGGCAGTCACCCTGTTTAAGCATTATCTCATCAGAAAAAGGTTCATTCTGATCACAGACCATATCACCCTCAAATGGTTATTCAACTGCAAGGAATCTACCAGAATCCTAGCCCACTGGATTCTTATCCTTCAAGATTACAAAATCACCATCATCCACAAAGCAGAGAAAGCCCACAACAATGTTAATGTACTTTCTCACCAACCCCAATGAACCAGAAGAAGGGTGTTCTGAGGAACTATACCCAAAAAGAAGTTCCTCAGACCATCAAGGTACAAGAAGATCTCATCCAAAAAGAATATCAGAAAGCCCACCAAGGACAAGCAAATGTAGAAGAAAAGCTATAAACAATACACCAATATTGGCCCAATCTTAGAACACAAGTTTGGGATATAGTTAAGAAATGTGACATCTGCCAGAAGTACCAAGGAAGAAAGAACTATCAAGCACTACTGCAATCAATCATACCACCAGACAACATCTTTCAGAGATAGGGAATAGATGTAATTGGACCTCTACCAGTTATACTAAGAAGAAACAAATATATCCTTATATTTGTGGAATATCTGACCAAGTGGCCCAAGGCTTTTCTAATGGAAATTACAGATGCCCTAACTATTGTAGGCCTTCTCTATAGACTCACACTCAGATATGGATCCCCAGAAGAACTTATCTCTGACTGAGATACAGAATTCATCAACAATATAATCATAAATTATATATCATATTACCCTGAGACCAATGGTATGACAGAAAAAATAAACCAGACCATCAAAAAAGGACTTGCCCAAGTCAATCCTATCAATTGGGACCTCTGCTTATCTGAGATCCTATGGGAAATTTGGAATATCCCTGCTGCCTCTACCAAACAAAAGCTATTTGAAATGATGTTTGCTAAGAAAACCAGAATCACTAACTATGAGAATCTTGGAGACCTCCTCAAGAAGGCAGAACAGTTATATAATCAAGCCCAAGATCAGATTATCAAAGCCCAGGAAAGACAAAAGAGGTATTATGACCAGAAACAGAAGGATCAGAAGATCAAGATTAGAGATCAAGTACTAGTTTGGAGAAGTATGATCAAAACAAATTTTGCCACCAAATTGGAACCCAAATAGAAAGGACCTTATTTTGTATACAACATTAGAGAAACCAGCATCTATTTAAGAAGTATAGATGGATGAATCCTGAGAATACCAGTATATATCAATTGCCTCAAACTATATCTTCCCTTCATACCATGAACTAAAGAATTGATCAGCACCTCCAGACATTGGTTCTCAGCTCCTTCCAAGCCCTACCAGTCTCTCTACCCCAATTCGGCCAAGCTAATGGAAGCCCCCTTCAGAGGATCTAAATCCACTAAGAAAATCTCATCCTAGCTAGGTGTCTACTACAAATCCACCAACTTCAGACCTATTATATAATTGGTGAACAATTGCAGAACCTCCTAGCCCCAGAACAGACCTACATTAGGAACACCACTGGTCTGACCAGAAGAGATACTACTGCTGCAAACAGACTATATACTATTTACAAATAAAATATCACAGCTCTGATACAGGTATAGTTCTCCCTGAATGATATTCAAGGAATGAACCCTACTATCTATTTGAGTCTCATCAATGCTGTTGAAATCCTATTCTCTGAAGAAGAAGAAGAGCCCATAGAATAGAGTGATCCTAGTACAGACAATGAAGATGATGGAACAGATATAGATGCAGAAGCAGCTTATGCTTATTAGAATGATGACTAAAGAACAGTCTGAGACAGACTATCTTTCAGTGGGGGCTGATATAATAAATCAAGATGTACTATCTGAATTATACCTTAATCAGATGATACAAACAATTAACTGAGATGACATAAATACACAGCATAGTAACCAGTAACCATTGCTATGGAACTTGTATAATTAGCTAGACATACTATAAAGGGTCTGTTTATCCATACAGACTCTGTACACTATACAAACTCTGTATACTATATAGGTCCTGTACACTATACAGACTCTGTACACTTGTCACAAATAGCAAATCTATAATTAGTCACATAATAACTAGATAGCAACCACAATGTATAAATTACCCCAGAGACAAAAGTGAATAAACCTCAGTCCAAAAGTTGAATACAAACCAAAGCAAAAGTCAATTGTCTGGTACACTTAGGAGAAATGCCTACCAAAAGCTACTTGATCTAGGAAGAATTGCAATACTTAGGAGATATATCTGCCAATGAGCCACTGCCAAGAAGTTGTGAGCTTGGTTCTCTTCTCTTCCACTCTGGTCCACTTTCTGATACAAAGAACAAGTCTATTTTTGGTTCACTTGTCAGATAAGCCTGAAAATTTGCCACCTAAGTTCAAGAAAGAACTTCACTGCCATTTTCCAGTTAAAGCCACCAATTCAGAAGAAATTCATACCATTGTATCCCCAGAAGAGTCTGATCTGAAAGAACCTATACCATCTGAGTTATTTCCCAGAAGTCTGCCGATTCTAGAGAATCTGCATCATCTACCATTTTTGAGTTATCTGCATTCCCAGAGAACCCATGTCATCCAAGTAGTATTCTCAGTTGAAGTCAATTCAGAAGAATCTGTATCATCCAAGTTATCTATATCAATCTAAGTTATCCATTATTCTCAGTGAGTCTAAGTTATTGAGTAATCCACTACCAGTATTATTCTCAGTAAGAAGAATCCATACTATCCTCTATTCTCAGTGAGCCAAATCGAGTTATCTACTAGAAATCACCTACTTTTGGAAATCATCATGCTATATAGAGATTGTTATACAGAGATCACTGCTACCCAAGAAGGAGAACTGCTAAATTGCCAGACTGTCACATACAGAGATCATTGTACTATACAAATTGTGGTATTCTCAGTTGATCTGAATAAAGAACCTGCTCATGCTATACATGAAATTCTACCAATTCCCCATTGATCCAAAAAGGAAAGACCCAAATCACCACTACACCCAGAGAACCATCCCAATTAGGAAATTGATATACAAATTGCTTGCAGATATCTAGCTTTGACTATTATACCACTAAACATCAAGGACCTTGGGAATCTTAGAATATTTTATTACTTTTTGACAAAGTAACTAGAGGCTCAAGTCAAACTACATCAATCCCCAATCTTGTAATTTGTCTCTATTGAGCCAGATACATTACAATATATAGAAGCAAAATTAATATACTCTAATTAGTATTATTTCTTCAGATATTATATATATTTAGCAAAATAATAACTCTATAATTATATAAAGAAATATTTAATATTTAATATTATAGAGTTCAAAATATATAATTACTAATACATTGTAAAGAAATTAACTATTGAAATAATATTTTATAAAGTAAAATTTCAAAATATAATGAACTATTTAGATCTCATTAATAGATAGTATAATGGTAATCTTAGAATAATAATATCATTACAGGAGACAGCCTTTTCTTATAAGCCACCAGATCAGAGTACAAGAAGATCATATAGTATAACTCACTCAGGCTACAAGATGAGCAATAATGACCAATCATAAGTTATGATGACTACAAGATAGATATCTCAAGAAATATAAAAGAAGGACCAAGAAACTACAGTAGCAGCAACTTAAATAAGACTTACAAAATCCTAAAATAGTTCAAAGACTCATTATAAACAAAATGCCTACTACTTACTAAATCTCAAGGTCCAGGAACCACTAAGAATTCTTAGTCTAAGAAAGAATATTCCAAGACATCAGAGAGCTATAAGGACTTATACCAGAAGGATTTCTAGCTTTAACCTAGATACTAGTGATCCTTATTACTTTATTCTCTACTGCTATGAAATGGAGACAAGGATCACTACTGCTACTGAATATCTCTGGATGTAGCAGAAATACAAAATAGAAAATATCCTTTACTGGAAATTTCCTCAGACTAGTCTCCAAGAGATATAAGATACCACTCCTATAGATATATATAAATTGAGGGTATCAAAAAGATTTATCAGATCTTCAGACATATATTTTTTTTTTTTTTTTTTTTTTTTTTTTTTTTTTTTTTTTTTTTTTTTTTTTTTTTTTTTTTTTT
>RBNI01003860.1:0-15064 GCA_003990745.1 Jimgerdemannia flammicorona
TTTTTTACCTACCCGCTCTTCGCCAACAACAATGTTTCGCTCGCCATCAAGCCACCAACGATGCTCATGGACATGCCAACAGCTTTCTTCATTCGCTTGAGTTCCATATCACGGAAAAGTTTATCTCTAGTTTTACGCTGATCGTCGGCTAGCACCCAGGCGGCGTATATGCCGAAAATAAGGCCACCGAATGTAATGATATTAAGAGCGCTGAAGTATACAATGAAGAGCGGATGCAGGTATAGCAACTTGAGTCCATCGAGGGAGAGGTTATTCTCAGCTGGCGAATATAGTAAGAGGAGTACAAATAATGGTGAGTTTCTAGACACTTTTAACCCACCGTATTTAACCAAAGCGAGAACATGGTACTTACGATCCTGTCCGTTTGTCATCCCTCCGAACACAACGATCCAGATAACGCTCGCAATGACAACACACGTTCCGATGACGTCCTTGCGAGTGATGTTGGTTCCGACGAGCATTTTGGCGAAGACAAAGTTGAAAATGAGAGCTATGCTACCTAGAGGGGCGACCCATTGAGTTTTGAGATAATCTTTGGGGAGAGAGAAAACATGCGTTTTTCGGGCGGTCGGACGAGTTAAAACGAGTGTGAGCGTGTGTGATAGGAAGATGTGCAAAGCGATACCACTTGCCGAAACATGCGTAGGTAGATACTAACTTAACGCAATAGTGCTCCCCACCAGTTGGCTCGCAATGTAGAGGTATAGACCCAAGTGCCACATTGGACGACCACACTCGTTACGTTGTTCATGCATGGAGCGTTGCGAGTTGCGAACGTGGTCGAGCTTAAGCAAGTTGAGGCCCAGCGCGTTCATGATGGAGGCACCTAGCGAGACAAGGATGCCGATCGCGAAGTCCATGATTGTCGCATCAGGAGCAGCGGACATTGCAATAACTGTATACGCCTCAAAGTAACCAGCTAGGAGAATGGGGGGAGGGAGGAAAAGTAGGTGGAGGAGGAGGAGGAGGAGGTAAGGAGGAGGAGGAGGAGGAGAGAGAGGAGAAGGGGGAAGAGGGAGAGGAGGAGGAGGAAAGGAAGAGGAGGAAGGACTCTAGGTAAAAAAAACGTTGGAATATTTCGTTATTAAGAATATAGGAGATATGAGAGAGGTCGGAGTCGACTGCGGACTCGGCTGTAACGGGCACAGCAACGGTCAATGAGGAATAGTAAAAGACAAAGGCGAGAACGGGAGAGAGAGAGGTGGGGGGTGGCCGCTGGTGACGAAGTCCGAATTTCCGCTACTGACTTAAACTATTTTAAGCCTATTTCGGACACCACTGTATTGATACAAATTATTACCGCATACTGCACAGTGAGCATGACGTCACTAAACCAACCCTTGACCTTATTACACAGAACTATTGCAAAATCCAATTATTGACAATTAACAAATGCAAATACTCAAGGTTGGTCAGTTATGACTGCAAAGTTTGACGCTTTTCCTCTTCTGCTATGGTTCTTAATTTAATTCTTATTTGTTTAAAACTTAGAAAGTAATCTGGACAAATAGATATAAAAGGTAAGCTGAAAAATATATGATTTTAGAAAAATTTATAGTATTCAAATTTAACTTGATTTTAAAAGTTTTTTTTAAAAAAAATAGAACAATCACAACAGATAAACTAAAATAAAATATTTTTCTACTATTTTTATTACTTATAATTATTCAAATAAAGTACTAAAATATTAATAAAATAGTTATACTAAGATATAAGCTAAAATAAATAATTGTACATAAGTTAACATAGTTAAAATAAATTATTATAAAATGATAAAATACTATGCTATGTTAATTAATTAACTATTAAATATAGTACTATATTAGATATTAACAATAGTCACTATAAGATAAATAACTACATAAAACAACTACTATCGTAAAATAAGCAGACGTTAGATGGTTATGGCGAAGTAAACGACCACTGCAAGAAAAACAGGCATAACAAGTGACCCTGGATTGTATTCTTGAAAAAATAAATAAAAAGGGGTCAACGCTAGATTAATCCACTTCCCCGAATGGGTCCGCGTGACCAGGGAATATGCCCCCCCTTATTCGAGAAACCAATCCGTTAACTAAGGATCGTGCATTTCAGGCAATCGGACGAGGATTGCGCGTGCTGCATAGCAATGTATTCCGGAACTTTTAAATATTATATTCTTCTGTTCGCGTCGAAAAAGTGATTGCATGTCGAATAATGTTTTTTTTTTTTTTTTTTTTTTTTTTTTTTTTTTTTTTTTTTGCTTTTTTTTTTTTTTTTTTTTTTTTTTTGTTTCTTTGTTCGTGCCGTTCTTTATGCTATGTTTACTAACACAACCACCGTCAATGAATTCCGCCACTTGCTGAGATCGGGGAAGAGCGGAACCCGCACATGCCAGCCAAAGCATCATTATCAGTGATTAGCATCGGTTTGCGCCGACCTAGATTTAGAAAACACGCCTTGAAATCTCGGCACTTTCAGATGTTTCTGGGTAGTGTCCACTGATGTTCAGTTCGTCGTTATACCGTCATCGAAGTCGCCGGAAATCCAAGAATGGTTACCAAGAAAATCTTTTATCTTCATTCCGATGAGAATTACGCAATGATGTCTGAAGGAAACCCAAAGTCAAGTTAAGAAAGCCTTGAAGTGTAGTATAGCGATGCAACTTTCCTAATATAACTAGAGTCCGCCAAGGATCCTCCGAACGAACAGCACAGTGCAAGACCAAATCAATTATGTGTGAAGGCATCACCTTCCTCCCAGTTTCTCCAAGCCAACAATCTAATAGGTCATTCAGGACATCCTCTGCCCCCCTTAGCTACAACCGGGCTCGACCGTTGACTCCCGACCCCCATCCTCCCCACTTAGCAGTAACCGCTCTGCAAAACCCACATCGATTTCGTGCTGCAAGCGTGCGGGCCGGGCGGATTTAACCTCCTGTAAGTTATCCCCCGCCTCGTTCACCTTTTCCTCTCCCTTGGTCTTGTCTTTTTCCTTCCCCTTCCCCTTCCCAACCTTCTCCTCAGCCTTTTTAGCGAGCTCCATCGTCCCCCTAACAAACTTCGGCGCCTGCCCTCCTAGGAACGGATTTCTCGCATACGTCCCCGCTGACATTTCGTCCGTGCCTCCCATTCGCTGCTGGTGTTGGGTCCTTCCAGTCTTCTGCGCTGTGACCTCCTGCCCGTCGCCATCGTTTTCCTCGCGTTTCGCTGGTGCGTCCTCGAACAATAACCTCCGGCCCTCAACGTCGATGGTCATCACCCTGCGGGTCTGCGGGGATTCAAGGCGGTTAAGGTTGGCGAGCTGCTTTTTGAGTGCCAACGCACGCTCTTGGGAGGTCTCCCATTGGTTCGGACGGTCATTGGGAAGAGTGAAGTCGGTGGCTTGATCTGTATGAGTAACGAGTGGAGTAGAGCCGAAAAATTCATGAACAGGAAACGGCGAACTTATGTGCGACTGGCATAATTCGCAGCAAGAACCAGTAGGTAAGAATTTCAAAAAAAACAAAAAACAAAAAACAAAATAAAACAAAATAAAATAAAATAAAATAAAATAAAATCACTTACCGATAACCTTACTCCTCTTCGCGCTCGTCCGGTCGAACTCGAGCAACCTCTCCTTATGGGCCTCAGCTAAACTTAACCTCTCAGCTTCCTTCCTTTCCTCCTCCTCCCAATCCACCTCCTCAGTCTTCCTGGGTATGACAGCGCCGCTCAGCTTTGCTGAGTAGGCGACCGTCCCGCCGCCGGCGCCTGGAGCCTTGGCCTTCTTTGAGGCGGCGCGCTGGCGTGCTTGAGCCTCCTCGGCACGCTTACGCTTCGCCTCAGTGATCAGGGCGTGCTGCTGGTCGCGCGAGAGGACGGGCGTCCCGCAGAAGGTGCAGGGCCCGGGACCCTCGAGCGTGCATATGATTTTGCCGCAGGAGAGGCAATTAGGAGCGATAGTAAGGATGGGGTGTTTGGTGGCTGTGTGGGACGAGAGCGGGAAAATGTGGGGTGGGGAGGTGAGGGCGGATGATGTGACAAGTGTGTGTAGACAATTCATGTTGGAAAGTGATTAAACAAATTAAAAAAAAAAACCTTGACACTGGCAAGCTTTCCTCTTCTTGTCGTCCACGCTCGTGTTAATATCTAGTTCCCTCAGCGCCTTTTCAAGGTCCATCGAGTCTTCCAACACCTTCTTCTTCTTCTTGGTCATCTTGTCGGAGGTCAGCGATGAGCCCGATATATGTTGGTTCTCTTTCGTAGACGGTGTCGATGCAGAAACTATTTGTAGTGGTTGTGGTTGTGATTGTGATGGAGAGGACGGACGAGATGTATCCGGTGATTCGGCGGGGAAAGGATTGGCGGAGGTGGGTTTGGAGCTCAATTGTTTCTTCTGTTTACTGCGAGAGGTAATGTCATCAACGATCGTTTTGAGATTGGGCCATTCATATTAACGGTGGCAAGTTACATACGCTCTCTAAAAAGCCAAGGGACGCGTGCATACCCAACAAAATATTCATCCTCCGTGTCCTTCTTCCTGTACACGTTCTTCTCGTTCGCCCACGCCTGCTTCGCGACGTTTTGCTGGGCGATCTGGGCGGGCGACGGGAATTGCGACCTTGAGGAAGACGAAGGGGCACGTTTGGCGGGAGGAGGAGGAGGAGGGCCGAAGCGGCGGGAGGTGTACTCGTGAATGAAGTCTGTGGTTGCTGGGGTGATACCAAGCAGGGTCTGCAAGTGGTTAGCCAGATCGTCAGGGGTGTTGAAGGTGTTGAGGTAGGGCAGGACCTGTTGGGACAGAGTGTCAGGGTCGAGGCCCAGAAAGAGGGAGAGGTTGTCTGTTGCCCATTGGTCGATGGTTGACATGTTGGACTTGCAAGTTGGTGAGGGGTTGAGAGAGAAATAGAGGAGGTCCGCTATGATAAATATTTTTGGACCAGTTATTCAGCCACCTCGAATCCTTTACTGCGCCGGTTAGGCAATAGCCCCACTTCCGCTAACTAATCCATATCAAATATAGACTGGTATTTCCTATAAATTAAATAGGATAACTTGAATGGCTATCCAGCACTTGTAGCGATTGCTTTCACAGCCATTGTTGACTCATTTCACCTCTTGACGGGGGGGATGTTGACTCATTTCACCTCTTGACGGGGGGGATGTTGACTCATTTCACCTCTTGACGGGGGGGACGTTCAGGAAGGCAAGGTCACTCTCACCAATATCTCATCTTGTTCTTCGATTTCGCTGGCCTAAACCGCACGCGCAAGCAGCTGATTCGACCCGGCTGATAGTGTCTCCAGCCTTACTCAATGCGTTCGAGTGTAAGAGAAACTCTAAGCGGTGGAGGGAACTGGAATGTGGCAATTGCTCACGCTAAATTTTTCTTTGTCACAGGTACCAGCGAATATCTGGATCATTACCCCTTGGATTTTCTTTATGAGAACAAAGAGTCGTTACTTGAGGGCTTTTGGGGTATGGGCTCCGGGTGTATGCAACTTAGATGTCCAGGCACTATGGAACGCTACTTCAATGGCTATCACTTCTCCTCATATACTAAAGTTTCGCGTGTCTTCTACACAAACTCTTGGGATGATTGTATTCTTATTACGCTGGATCCCGCAACTACGTGCCCAGCTAGTGAACCACTGTAACAGAGAACTGCGCTAGAAATCTAGAAATACAAAGCTATGTGGTCATTATCATTGGTTCTCACGAAATCCTGCTCTGGGAAGATGAACAATGACGGCTAACTTGGGAACGGGCAAGTTAAGGCTTTGTCATTGAAGAGGAAAGAACTAGAAGGTGATGCTGAATTGTCTTGCTGGTAAAGTTGTCTGCTGATTCTTAGGTAGTATGTGGAAATTACTAGTGTTCCGCAAATCGAACTCCACGAGGACTTAATGAGATACGCATTTGCCGATTCGTAGAGCAAAAATTTATGGGTCACCACCTTGATTGCTCAACGTGTCACTATTATGATACACTATGACACCGTTATACATTGTTTTCTTTTCGGATTTATTGAGGTTTGCATATACCAGATTGCTTGGATTGATGATGATGTCGTTTGCTTTGCCTTGATTGCGTGCTTGCTCAATCTGCCTGCAGTTGAGCCGGTTCTATACATATACGCCGTGTAACCAAACATTATTGTTTTCAAACAATCAAAAAAAAAAAAAAAATGCACCGTGAACCAGGAATCGTCTACATCCCTGCGCGTAAACCAGGGCCACATAACCCACATCATTTTCGGAAGACGATTCAGGCTACTAGCCTCGATGGTTGCAGATGGTGCAACTTTAATAATATGGACAAAGTCTGTGACTTTGTTGAATGAGGGGCTGAGGGGAACTGCGGATGACATGACGTCAGCTTGTGGCAATGGTCAAGTGATTATAAACATACACACAATCATCATTGCCCACAAAGCCTTTTCCCAACCCAACCCACCTCCTCCACCTCCTCCCCCCAATCCAACCTCAAGCATGACCTCCTCAGCACCCACCCTTGACATGGCCCTCGACGACATCATATCTTCAAAAAAGTCGCAACGCCCCCGCCGTGGCGGGCAGGCTGGCGGCAACGCTCCTCGCAGGGGTGGCGGTGTCCAGAAACGTTCTTCCGCCGGCCCCGTTCGTCACAGCCCGCGTACAAACGCCGGCCAGCTCCGCTCTTCGCCATACGGCGCCTCCCAGCAGCGCGGTATCGTCTCCTCGGCCGCGAATACCGGGAGCGGCGAAGGTTCCAAGATCCTCGTCTCCAACCTCGACTACAACGTCACCGAGGCCGATCTGAGGGTAAGTATCGCTCCAGCAACGCGTCGTTCGGGGCGGAGATAGTTCGTGAAAGAGAGACACCTTCCTCTTCCTCCTCCTTCTTCTCTTTCTCCAAAATGCGCCGAGATCGAACGGGAGAATGTCTGAACTGGTGATTTTGGAACGATCTTCGCCAACGCGAGACCCGGCCCCAGACCATCTTCAAGGCAGCATCACTGTCGGCTGTCCTCCACGATCCCCGTATCTACACACCTGCCGCATTCCCACCCCGACGACTTGCAAAACTCAACGGAACAACCCTCCATCACTCCATCCATACCTCCTCCTCTCTCCTTCCTCTGTCTCCTGGGCGACACCTCCCCTCGCACCTTCCCTCCGATGATCTTGCCAAAACCATACGATCACGGCTTCCATCTGCACAGGAACTCTTCGAGACTGGCATCGGCCCTTTGCGTAAGGTGCAGCTCAATTACGACCAGAACGGCAAGAGCAAGGGTCAAGCCACCATCATCTTCCAGCGCGCGAGGGACGGCGCTGCCGCTTTCGACAAATTCCACAACGTCACTCTAGACAGTATGTATTTGCCCTCCCTTTTTATTTATTTCATGTTCTCTCTTCGCTCGTTTAAATATTTCCTGTGTAAATGCTCACCCATTTCTAATATTTACAGACCGCCCCATGAAAATCGAAATTCTTCTCAACCCTTCGACCGCCCTCTTGGCTCCCGCACCCGTTATCGTGCCTGCCTTTGTCAATGCTGCCTCCCCCGCCGGTCGGGCCGGTGGCAATGCGCGCGGCGGAAGCGGCTCACGGGGCGGTCGTGGTGGGTCTTCGCGTAGTAGGGGCGGTCGCGGTGGGCGCGGAGGCAAGAAGGAACAGCGGCCGCATAAGACGCAGGATGAGCTGGACGCGGAGATGGCCGAGTACATGAATGTGGATGTATGTATGTGTTGTATTTCGATTAATTCTTTTCAACATTTGTTTTACTGTTTGTCCTTTTCTTTTTCTTGGTTTTTATGGGGCGTATTTGTTGTTTTCTGACGGTCTCATCTTTTCGATCGTGCACCAATAGAGCGGAGCCGCGCCGACTGGTACCGATGCCATGGCAGACTAGTTGGCTGCCATGAGGGCGAGACCGAACATCGGAAGACTGAGACTTCTTTGTGGAGATGTTTGCAAATCATAGAAATAGCGAGAGTCAGTGCGGCGATTTTGATCAGTGGGATGGGTGTCGCGGGCAGATTAGGGGGTACATTACAGCTACTTATGTCACACGGTGTTATGTACGATGCTAGGCTTTCGTGTCCGTGTTTACCCTCCGGACTTTTGTGGTGATTGATTTTGGCTTTTATCTTCTACGATTGGTCGCTCCAGGCCCCTCTCTTGCTTGGTCGTGGTCGTGTGTTTGTTGTTGCAATCAAATATGAAGTATTGGTAATTTATAAATGGCCTCAGCTACCGGTTACGTCATTAGTGGTACCTATTTTCAGTGAGACGCGTCTTGCATATCCGTGGTTACATCCTTCTCATCCCGTTCATCACAGTATGCGTTTCCCCCCCTTTCCCTGTCGCATTGCGTCATTTGTCCAACTGGCAACGCGGCAAATACGGTCACGCCAGCGCAGTCCGAAAAGGGTGGGGGGAGCTTGCTGTATAAAATATGACGGGGCGCAGGTATCGATGAGGGGCGAATCCGCTTCGAGGCCATTGATGATTTCCATTCCACCTCGAACGACACCTCGAACGACAAGCTAAACACGATGAGCATGAGCAGTGGTTTGTAGTACCAATAAAATTACCAAGACTTGATCTCTTCAACTGCATTCACTCACCTATTTACCTATTTCCCCTTTGCAGAGAGGACTGTGACTTCTTTGCGAATAAGGACGACTTCGAGCACTGGACGCCCAGCAATATCATCGAAACCTATTCGGTTATTTCGGTCCTGACTCAAGAGTGTTCTTCAGCAATATATATAAAGACCTATGGTGAACCATGAAAGACCCAGACATCGGTGAGGGCGCGAAGAATAAGATCGAAGAGCTACTGCAGAGCTGGGGCCATGAATTGCAACTCCGTTCTCGGCTGCCTTCGGCAGCCAGCCACACAACTTGCGAGTCGTTGCGACTTGTGCTGCTCCCTGAACCTTACCGTCACTTCTTTCTTGTCATTTATTTTGGTCTATTCCTAATCTGACTGCCTGTCCCCCTTCAGAGACGTTCAAGGATCAATATAAGGGGGAAGCCCAGCTGTAAAAGCTCAAGGTCGAAGATGTCTTCATGCAGCAGGCGAGGACATTTGCGGTGAGTTTTTACATCTGGTTTGGGCGCGCGGGGAGAAGCTCAGAGTTCCTGAGCTCAGATCTTATCCATGCGACTTTCTGTACATTATAGGCCGAAACGAATGCCAAAAGTGCGAGCAAAGCTGGCCAGCTATTGGACAATCACATGTATCTTGTCGTACTCTAAAGTACAAATCCCATGAAGCGCGCCCGAGAACACGGTTCCCCAAGAAGAGCAGTCAGTAGACTCCGCGAAAATCCCAGGGATGAGCAGCCTCTGGACTCTGTGCAACCGAGCAAGGAGATGTGTCCAGACGAAGCACTGGTGTCTATGAACAAGGAGCTCTTTAACAAGATCCTCGGATACAGTACCGAGCTCGTCGAGGCCCATCGTGAAATCGTGGCAGTTCAACGCGAGCTTATCAACGCCAAGGAGGCAACGAGGCCCTCCCTCCGCCTGCTTGTGGCAGCTCGTAAGGAATCCTTCGAAACCAGAGACCAAGCGAACTATTTTGCGCGATATTAAACTCGAATTTTACAAGCTGCGTCTGCGGAGCACGACCATGGCAAAGATGGTAAGTGTCATAATTCGTCTTCTCTCTCTCTTATGAGCCTTCTTCGTCTTGCTGATACCTTTCTCCTTGCTGACAGCTTTCTCTTTCTGCAGAGGCTGTTGCTATTGAAGCGGCAAGGTGGCAGGGCCTGCGAAGAATCAACGTGTCAGGAACCCTGCAGCCTATTCAACTGCGCCCAAGATCGGAAAATTGGCCGCGGTATTAGCATTCTGGAATATCGTATTAATTACTTAAGCTCCGAGTACGCTTAAGCATGAATTCCTCAAGATGCACGAACTTCAATCTTGTCTTAAGAGTCTACTGATATAAAGTATCGCTTGAAATAACAGACTGTGTTCAATATGCCCCATTGACCACATGAGTATCAATGAAATGAGGCTAGGACTAAAGGTACACTGATGACGACGACTAATCACAGAACAGCGATGAACTAAGGTGCAAAACAGTGAACAATGATTAAGCGTTAAGTTGAAATACGGTCACGCAAATCCCTGTTCAGGTCAGTCGACTGATGTCATTGATCTTCACGTCATCTCACTCTTTTCCAACTGCTGCCTGTCGTGCAACCACACCATTTGTTAATATTGTCGCGTACTCCGTCGCGCCTTCTTTGCATTTCCTGTCTCTTGACATTTGTATTTATCTCTTGACACATACCTCTCCCTATAGATTGCTATGTCTACAGCAATGGATCTCTCATTTGACAGTACCCTGATTTCGGATTCTTCAGGTAAGTAATAGACTATTGGAACCAGCTCTCCTCAAATTGGTCTATCGAGACATGAGGGGTATATCTACGCAAGAAGAATCCGCATGTGACCACTGAAGATGTTAAAGTTTTCACACATCAGTTGTCCCTGTCCCCCAATCCTCCCCCCACTCTTCCTACAGATTGTCTCCACTAGTTGCCTCTGATACCCCCCACCAGCACCCCACCCCCTCCACCACCCATTCAACAAGTCCATCATCAGCCACTCCCATCTAGCAACCCTCATCCCCAGCATTAGTTGACCTTTAGAAATATCTCTATATATGTATATCTATGCAATCTTCTACTCTTCAGAGATTTTTCTTTTTTCTTAGATTCTTGAGATACTTCTGATAATTCTCACTTCTTAGAATTTAACTCTCCTTGGCTTCATTCAGAAATATCTTCTTAATAAGTGATATTTATACTTTTATTAGAATTATTAGAATTGATATATAATTGTTGATAAATTTTATAGATAATTCTCTCTTTATTCAAATATTTTTAAATAGCTTTGGTGTTAGATATTTTGAAAACATAAAGAGCAATTTTCTCATCTTATTCTTATTTCAAAATACTTCTGATGATACTATAGTTTTTCAGTTTCATAGTAGACTTGATGTATATTAGTTTTATATTTATATTTATATAGAAATAGTTCTATATCATTTGAGTAGTTAGATATACTACAAAGTTTAATTCTTTCATATAAGCAATATCAAGGAGAAAATGGTAGAGAGGGCAGCATTAGATGAGTGAGATATATGTTAGCTATTTGAAAGTAAGTTTTCAGTTTCTTTACTTCCAAAACTATAGTAGATAGATATTCAAATTTCTGTATATTGTGAATGAAGAGAGCTTGAAAGAATCCTTAAGTATATATATATTAAATAGCAAATACAATATGCTCAATATACTTGAGTTGCTGTATTATATTTTTGAGGCATTGGCTTCTATTTAATTCTATATCTCTTTACTATAATTTGAACTATTCAGAGCTTTGATTTTTTTAATTTATAAACTACAGATTTACTATAGTATTTTTCAATATAACTAATATAACTAAAAGGCTCAACCCAAAAATACAACTGATGAAAGCAAAAAATTACATTCAGATCTATTAGATATTAGTATTTCTCTATCACTTTTTTTTTTTTTTTTTTTTTTTTTTTTTTTTTTTTTTTTAAATTTTTTTTTTTTTTTTTTATTTTTATAATTATTTAAACTTCTTTATTATCATTATAATATATAATATATAAAACTACAAGTCTAACTAGCCATCAATAAATACCTCCCAAAGAAGATACCAATAGTATCTTCTCTAGTATACTTAACTAATATTAACTTTCTATTATACTCTACTATTCTTTAATACTAAATGCCTTTAATTCTCCAAAATAATATTCTATATCTTCTTTACTATCCTAACTTCTAGCTACTTCTTCTAATATTACTATTCTTATATCACTTTCCAAATAAGCCACTATTATCTCTCTATCAATTCTCCAATTCTCATCTAAAGAATACTTTCAAAAACCCACCATTAATATAATATCATCAAAATCTATACTTCTAAAATCTGATCTAAACTACCTCAAATATTACCAATCTCTCTTACCAAATATCTCTAAATCATTACACTAATAAAATCTCCAAGTCTCTTACCCCTAGAACTCCAATACTCCTCTAAACCCCACCAATAACTTTCTATCTAAAACAAACTACCAAAATATACTTAGATATCTAAACTATCTCTTCAAAAAGCTCTATATATTACTCATAATCTCTATAGCTATCTATCACTATTTAGTCTATTTAATAGCACAATATCACATTTTTTTACAGAAACCTTCACCACACTATCTAATAATAAGAAAATACCATTTAATACAAAATAACTACTCACAATCAGATCTATCCTCACTTCCATATTTTATTAATATCAACCCCTTACCAACCAACTGACCACCTTTCAAGAGATCCATCCTAGTCCACTCCAAGTATATACCCCCCCCCTCCATCACTTTCTACTCAACTGATAATCACTAACATATTTAGTTCAGCAATACTATTTCAGACATCAAGATATCTTAGACCAAAGCATTAACAGAAGTAAAACTATTCAGCTTGAGGCACATACTTCAAACGGTCAACAACTGATTCTCGATCTGCTGAATACTGCCATCCATATCCTTCCATCGGACACTCATCCGCACTTCCATAAAGTCCGCATTATGCCAAATGTGCATCATGTAAACGCCCTCGTTCAGTATTTCATCAGATGGCCAGTAGGCATGATTAAGGTAAATCCTCACGAGTGAAGTGAATGACCCAAGCTGCCTCTGCAGAGAGACGGTTTTTGTATAAAGGAGTTTTGTTCACGTGGACCTTGACATCACTTCTCTCATTCGTTGCTAGAAACTCCAGAATTATTGTTGGCTCTCCGGGTTTCTTGATAACTCCATCAAGTAATTTGTACTTTCCCTTTACGTTGCCTTTCTTTGTGGTGTCCTCAGTGTGCCACTGTCCAATAACCGAGTATTCGTGTTGCTTGGCAAGCCAGTTCGTTAAGATCCTCATTATCTCTTGGTCGTACACGATCTCTCGAGGAACCCTGCGGTTGCGAAGACCGTCCACGCGCACTTTTTCAGCTAATTTGAACACCCTGTCAGGCGCCAATCTAATGAGGTCTTTGTCGACAAATTTGAGAGCTTCCTGCAGGGTAATTAGCATGTCCAAAGAACCATTTCGCATCGGGGCTGGCATGTTGGGAGCGCTCGGATATACTTTGGGGATGACAAGTTGTCGAATCAACGCGTCTACGAGAGGTGATGACATTTTGAAGTTTGTCGATTCACGTAATGGATCAGATTGCAGTACACCTTCAGCAGTCAAGAACCCAGCTAATCTACAGTGATCGAAGTCAATCTTCACATAGTCGTCAAAAGCTCCCATGAGTTTCGATCGAAGGAGATCCAGGGCATCTCGATGCTTCCCCATCATAAGAGTGTCAACCAATTTACGGAACGTGGGGTACTCCAGGATTAGGCCATGCAGATCCGTGGTAGCAAACTTTTCCCATGTCTCGAGACTGAGCGTCCCTCCCTCACTGATATCAGGGTAAAGATGGCGGTGGATTGCACGACCACAGAGGCAAACGAGGCCCGCATGTCTGTTGAAATGAGACGCAAATGAGTCATCGCGAAAATTCAGGATTCATAAGGTAGTTTAATATGGTTACATACCCGCTAGTTAGGTCATAAATGCTTTCAACAACCGTAGGCTCAATAGTTATTATATGTTCCTTCGAATAGTCTTTGTAAAGACCTTGAACTTGCTCCTCTGTAAGGCTCACACATCTAAAGTTCTCGGTAGCATTGAAGGGCGATAGAGATGGTTTTGTCTGGTTCAGCTCGAGGATAGCGAAGGTGCCAACCGCGACGATAGAATTGACGATGGATCTGCCTTTGTCGTTCCTGATGCCGCGAATTGTTGTGAGGGCCGAGGAGCAGGCCTCAACGCACTCGTCGTCATGGAGCCTGTTAAACTCATCTATAAAGAGAACTATAGGATGCTGCCACCTTGGAAAACTTGGACTAAAGGCTTGTCGGAAGCTACTACTGGAGTCGACAATGACTGGAAGACGAGAATCTTTCATTAACTGGCCAAGAGACTGCCAGAAGATCTCTTCGCTGGTCAATCGAGAACCTTCGAGCGTCACACTATTTCAGTAAAAGAGTCGTGATTAGTGCGATGGGTGAGTAATGTGGTCGGCTCTTGATTAAGAATCAAACTTACTAGATGCACTCATAACCATGAGATGCGAGCTGTTCCATTGCCTGCCACACGCGAGAAGACTTTCCGGAGGCTCGGGGTCCATACATCCGCACGAACTGGCCTTTAGCTATTTGCTCAATAAGACTTTGGTTCTGCTCTGTTTGGTCTGCATAGTAATAGTAAGGGCGACGCTCGGGAAAAATTGTACTGTTGACATGCCATTCCTTGAATCTTTTCGTAGAGATGAGCTGAGTAACTGATCAGAGGTATACGTTAGAATGACAATAATGAGATATAAAGAGGTCACCGTGATGCAAATTCTTACATGGCTCTTCAGCTTTTCTCTTTAGAACTAGGTTGGAGCGTCAAACAGAAAGCGAGAAACTAGTCAGAATGGAGCAATGAAAATAATGTGAAACAGAAAGAGCTTGGACTATTTACCAGCCCCCCCCCCTTTTTTTTTCATGCCAAACTGTTGCTTCAAAAGAAAATAATAGCTTACCTGGATGTTCAGGTCAAGAGCGATCATTTAAAGTAAACAATGGGTCAACGGAAGGACTGGCAGGCCATTGGCTTTTTGTATTTGAGGAGGGCCAGCGGCTGGGGCAGGGGGAGAAGGTGCTACGATGGGAAGGACTATTGGGGATCTGCTGACTGGATGGTGGGTGGGTTGGGGTCCTCAGGGGGGCCGACGTCGTGGTTTGGTGGTGAGGATCTGTAAGCAGAGTGGTGGAAGAGTGGCGATAGTGTTAGATAAGGTGGTCTTTCATCGGGAAGGGGTAGAAGGGGGGGGACCCCCTAGAGGGATTGAATAAGGGGTGGGATCATTGTATTTACATGAGATAGATGGGAATTAATAAAGGGATGGAGTCCAAGTGACTATAATAAAAAAGAAAAAAAAAAAAAAAAAAAAAAAAAAA
>RBNI01003861.1:0-15064 GCA_003990745.1 Jimgerdemannia flammicorona
AACTTTATTAATTATATTTAAAATAACTTTTTTTTTTTTTATATATAATAGAAATATTCTCTTTGCAGATTTTTATTAGAAAAGAACCTAGACTATATAGGACAAAATCCTCTCTCATCTTCTCACTGAGCACTATATCTCTATGAATCTAGGTGTAATGGTTCTAGTTTCTTTAAGAGGAAGTAACTAAATCTAGAAGTTCTGGTTGATCTAAAGTAGCTTAAAGAGATACTTAAAGGTTTAAGTGTTCTTGAAGGATTTCTGAGAGAAAAATATTCTGAGCTTTATTCAAGTAGAGAACAAGGATATTTATACATGATCTGAAAGAAAGATCTGGAAGGATCTTGGAAAGAAAGAGAAATGTCAAGAAATAGATTCTTGGCAAAACTGACTAATACTATTCTACAATATTCTGAAAGGTTTCATAACTAGCTGAGATAAGATACTTGGTGCCAAGGAAAGACAAGAATGTTCTAGTAGTGTCTGGGTACCAAGAGAAGGTTTCTAAACAAGTAGAAGGTACTGGAACATAGTAGAATGTTCAAGAAATAATAAGAAAAAACTGACTAAAAGATACAAAAAATGTACTAAGACTAAATATGACTGTAAAATTGTCATATCCCTCCCTCCTTAAGAACCAATATCCTCATTAAGTTCTTAGGTAACACAAGGCTAGATATACTTAACCAAAATTTCTCAAACTTAAATCAGCACATTGGTAGGAATTGGCTATCTTTATATAGGGCAGAGAGTCTATTACTAGACTAATCAACTGGGAGAGATTCAAACCCAGCTAGTAGCTTCATTTCAGTGGACTTTTTGTTATTAAATGTTCTGCTGGTTCTAGGGTCTCAAAGTAAACTTCTAATGCATAAGGCACTGGTTATTGCCATAGGTCATCAATAATCCAAAGAAGTCACTATAGAGATTGGGCAATGTGTTTTATCTTGAAGTCTTAAACTAGATCTTGAGGTTGACCAGTGGTTTCCAGATAGCATCATATTCAAGATAACTCATCCACTTGACTAGGTATTCAGGATGACAGTAGCAGATTCATTTGTCAAGAATTTTCTCAGCTTCATACTTGATATAGTCTTCAATAATTACAGAGGTGGAAGGCTTAGAAATTCAACCAGAGTAGGGTGATAACTAGTTCTAGGTCTTGAGGTGTGATACATGAAAGACTGGGTATACTCTCATGGTTTCAGATAGCTTGAGATGGTAGGAGGAAGCAGAGACTTGTTCAGTGATCTTGAAAGATTCAATATACTTAGATTGGAACTTATTTGAAGGGCAGTTGACTTGAGATTATATCTTGAGGTTCTCAGTAGACAGTAGGACTTGATCTCTAACAGTGTAAGTGACATCATGGCATTTCTTGTTAGCATACTTGGCTTGATGCTGTTGAGCCTTCTGAAGGTTTGTGGTAGCAATCTTGAGTAGTTTGTCCATCTTGTCTATAAGGTTCTTAGCAGTTGGGACTTGTATTTGACTGGTTTTCTTGAAAGAAAATAGACTTGTAGGGGTCTCGGAATCTTGACCATAGAGTAACCAGAAAGGGGAAAGATCAGTAGATGATTGAACAGCATTGTTATATATAAACTCTGTATAAGTCAGATAGATGTCTCAATCATCTTGCTCATAAGAAACATAGTTTCTAAGTATTTGTTCTAGAGTTCTGTTCATGTGCTTGGTTTGTCCATCTATTTATAGGTAAAAGGCAGTAGATATAGCCAATTGGGTTCTCAAGATCTTGAAGAGAGTTTGCCAGAAGTAGCTGGTGAACTTGGGGTTGCAATCACTAACAATTACTCATGGTAGACTATAGTGATAGAAGATAGACTTGAAGAAGATTCTTGCAATCTTGGGTGCAGTAGCATTGGTAGTAGTTGGTTCAGCAACCATAGTCTTGATCAGGTAGTCAATGAATATGATGATAGCATCAGTACTAGATTGAGTTCATGGTAGTTGAGTTACAAAGTCTATGGTGACTTGCTCGAACTTCTTGATAGAAATTGGCAGTGATTGTAGCAAACTGGCAGATACTTGATTGGTAGACTTGTTGTACTAATATAGATCATAGCTGGCAACATAGTTCTTAATTTCCTTGACCATGTTTGACCAATAGTAGTAGTATTAGATGTTCTTGACAGTCTTCTCAATTCCCAGGTGACTGGTAAGAGGGGAGTCATAGTGTTCTTGCAAAATCTTGTAGTGTAGATTCATGTTTTCAGATAGGTAGACTTGGTCTTAATGATAGATCAGATTGTTCTCAATAGTATATGTATCCTTGAGTTTATTTGAAAAAACTCTGGTGGCAACTATGTCTTCTTTGTAAGCTTATCTGATTTGGTCTAGGAATTCTGATGCCAAGGTGACTTATATGATTGTAGCGAGGTCTGGGTATCTTGATAAGACATCTGGTACTACGAGTGTCTTGTCAGGCTTGTAGATGATCATTGGATTGAAGGTTTGAAGCTTGAGGCTCCACTTGGCTTATAGATATGACAGAGTAGGTTGGGTGTTGATATACTTGAGAGATTGATGATCAGTAATAACATCAAACTCAATACCTTCTAGATAGTATTGCCAGTGGTCTAGTATATATATTATTGCTAGTAGTTCCATCTCATGAGTAGCTAGCTTTTGTTCAGCTAGGGCCAGCTTGCAGGACTCAAAAGCAATAGAGTGATGTCCTTTGCTATCATCTTGTAACAAGACTGCTCCAATGGCAAAATTTGATGCATCAGTGGTGATTGTGAATTTTAGGCCTTGATCTGCATTATGCAGGACTGGAGTATGGATCAGGCAATTCTTGAATTCTTGAAAGGCTTGTTGACAGAAGAGATCTCAGGTATAGGGTATATAGTAGTCTTAGTGTGGGGCCTTTCTCATGAGGTTAGTCAGTGGCTCAGCAATACCAGAGAAGTTTCTAACAAAAGTGGCAGTAATAGTCAGCTAGACCAAGGAAGAATCAGAGTTCTGTGAGGTTTGACAGAATAAGCTATTCTTCAATTGCTTCTATCTTGTGTGGGTCTACTTGAATTCCTTATACAGAGACAATGTGACCAAGATATTCAACTTGTTTCTTGAAGAATTCACACTTCTTGAGCTTGGCATAAAGCTTGTGTTTTTGCAGGATCTCCAGGACTATTCAAATGTATTTGAGATATTCTTCTTTAGTTGTACTAAAGATCAGGATGTTGTCAAGATATACCAATAGGAAAATAAATAGTTGGTCCTTGAATATCTTGTTCATCAGAGTCTGAAATATAGTGAGTACATTGGTGAGACCAAATGCTAAGACCAGGAATTCGTAGAGTTCAAAGGGAGTCATGAATGTAGTCTTGGGAATGTCTTCTAGCTTGATTCGAATCTGGTGGTATCCTGACATGAGATCTAACTTGGTGAAGTACTTAGTATTCTTGAGAGCATCAAAGATTTGATCAATTAAGAGTAATGGATAATGATTCTTAATTATAAGTTTGTTGAGTGCATGATAGTCTATGTACATTCACAGGGTATTATCCTTCTTCTTGACAAATAAGACTGGTGAGCCATAAGGAGATTTTCTTGGCTGGATGGCTCCTCATGCAAGTAGTTTCTCTAGTTCCTTCTTGACTGCTTCAATTTTGAGTAGTGATATGTAGTACATATATTTCTTGGGTAGTACAGCTCCTGGGGTCAGTTTAATTTCATAATCAACTTCTTGTATAGGTGGTAGGTCAGGTAGCTTGTCTAGAAAGACATCCTTGAATTTCTCTAGCAATAACTTGATGCTTTCATTAACTAATAGTCTCTTGTCTTGTTTCTTGGAGCAGATCATTATAATAAAGGCATGCATTACCTTCTTGAGTGCTTTCTTGTACTATATAGCTGACAGTGTTGCAATCTGGGTCTTGCTTGTGGTCTTGTCTATCTTGATTGTAATGTTAGCTCTATCTTGAAGTAGAGTAACTTTATTCTTGTATCAATCAATATCTGGGTTGTATTTTGTAAGCCAGAGTTTTTCTAAGATCAGATCATGATCTCCTAGTGGTGTAACCTTGAAGTCTACTCATTCTCAATATTTCTGGATCTTGATGGGCAGTTTGGTGGCAATTGACTTAATGGGATATAGAGTACCATCTGCAGTGACTATACTATTGTTCTTGGGTACAGGCTTAGTGAGGATCTTGAGGTTTTCAATGAGATTCTGATTGATGAAGTTCTCTACAGCTCTGCTGTCTATAAGTACTTGAACTTCTTTTTCTTTGACTAGGCCTTTGAAAATGAGCATAGCTTGAGCTTAATTTTTACTAAGACTTGCTGCTTGATCAGTGCTACCAAAACCCTTTTGATCTCATTTGATTTCAGGAAGTTCTTGGACTTCTGTAATCTTGAGTTAACTGGCTTTTTCCAGGATCATTTGTGCAACTTGGTCTCCTTCTTTAACTATATAGTCTTGATCCTTCTGGTTGACAAGCAAGACTTGAACTTGTTCTTGAAAGTCTGGGTCAATGATACTAGTACCTATATCTAAATGATGTTTGACACTGAGTCCTGATTATAGTGCATTTCTAGCATAATGTCCTTTAGGACATTGGACTGCAATTCCAGTAGGCACCAGAGTACAGCCCTTGGCTGGAATAGTGACTTGTTTGACTGAGTATAGGTCAAGACCAATGACTCCTTCTGTTTAATATTGAGAGATCTGAGTCTTTGGATGAAGCTTCTTGACTTTGAGCTCAAGTTGACTAGTAGTAAGATTGATAGGTATGTCCTTGGACAACATGGTGACTGGTCTTGAGGATTCATTAGTCTTCCTAGGACATTTGGTTGCAATGTGTCCTGTTTAATGATAGAAGAAACAAGCTTTGGATTTCTTCAGGCAGTCCTTTTCTTCAGGGGTGAGCTTGGTGTTCTTTTTATTTATGGTGTCTAAGTCCATTGGTGCTGGGCCAACTGTCCTTAGTTGGTTTCTGTAGTGGTTCTCAAAGTGGTTCTTTTTGTAGCATTCTGGTTTGAAGTGGTTGTCAAAGATAATGATATTAAATCTATCAACAATTCTCATGGCTTTATCAAGAGTTTTGGGCTCTTCCAGCTCAACCTTAACTCATGTATTTCCCTTCAGACCTCAGACATAGTGGTCAATCTTTTTATTCTTGAATACTGTTAGTAGCTCAAGTAGGATTGACAAGAATTGTGCATTATAGCTTTGCATAGACTTGAGTTGCTTGATATTCACTAGCTTGTCTCTGGCTAGCTTGGTGATATTAGCAGGTTTGAACTACTTGTGAAGAGCTCTCTTGAAAGCTTTCCAATCTCTGATTCATGCATATGAGTGTACAGATGTAACCATGATATAATTGCATCACCAGATAGCTGCATTTCCTCGAAGAAGTATGGCAGCAAATTGGACTTGCATATCATCTTCCATTCTTGTGAACTTGAAGTATTGATCTAATTGGAAGATCCATGTATCTGTAAATAGTCCTCCTTGATGGCCATCAAAGGTATCTGGCTTAAGTGGCTTGAAACTGACTAGTGCTATAGTAGAATGTGATGTTCCTATAGTTTGTATTTTCTGGTATTCTAGTTATGCTTAAAGTTCTTGAATTTGGTAGGCCATGGCATTGATTATATCTTCTATGTTGAGCTGTGATCCTCTTGCTTCTTCTGTAGTAAAGGGGTCTAGCTAATAGACTGACTCTTCATGGCTCATTTTGGGTTTGTGTAACTAGTTGTGACTAGTGCTCTGAACAAGTCAATTCAAATCAAATCCAGATTCGATTCATCACATGATAGTTTGATCTGAATCTCAAATCTGAAGCCATCCAAATCAACTTGGATTAATCTGAATCACCCCATCTGAATCACTCCATCCAAATTATCCATCTGAAATACCCCAATCTGAATCACTCAATCTGAATCACTCAATCCAAATCACTCAATCTGAATTACTTAATCTGAATCACTCAATCCGAATCCTCTAATTCAAATCCTCCAATTCAAATCCTCCAATTTGAATCCTTCAATCTGAATCCTTCAATCTGAATCCTCATCCAAATTCTTCAACTGAATTCTCCAATCCAAATTCTCTACATAACTCATATACTGGATGTATCCACAACACAATACACACACATGTATACACAATACATATACACACATACACATGCACACACAAACATGCAAATACACATATTGACAGATCAGTCTTCAACAGTTCATAGTACCAATGATGCTTCAAGTCAAACATCCCTAATAGTTCCACACCTTCCACACAATCCTCACTCCAAAATCTGACAACATTGTGCTAAGATAGGAGATGATGTTGTTTGTAATTATTGCAGGTAAAAAATTAAGATGCATCTATTGACAATTTTTGTTTGTTTTGATACATACATAATATTGTTTCATCCACCCCCATGAACTGTACCAGCCAGAAGTTCAAAATACTTAGGGGTACGACTTCGAACATGAATCAACACATAAAAGACAAGCACTCTGACAAAATCAAAAAGAATACAGAGATAAATAAAATTGACATTCAAGCTGTGGTGGGTACATTTATCTGATTGTCCGACCATTTCTATATCAACAATACCATTTAATCAAAAATATTTAGTCATACTCTTTGGCAGATTTTTGAAATTGGCTCATTCACTAGATTGTGTATACAGACCAGCCATTTACAACCATCGAGAGTGATCAATTGCATAGCATCTTTGGCCTCCTCAAGTATAATTTATATTTGCCAAGTGCCAATACTATTTGCAAAGATGTCCTGGAGGCCTATAGGAAGGAGTATGACAATCTCTGCCAGATACTTCAGATAAAATAAGAATAGCACCATGACCTTTGTAAGCTGAATTATATAAAAGAGCTCACCAATTTAACCTCACATTCAATAAGCAGAATTCAGCAGATAAAATTTCGTTTACGATTGACACATAGACATCCCCCAATGTAATTTCATTTCTGGGCATTACCAGTCATTGGATTGACCTCAATTGACAGCTTAAATCTCTCACCCTTGACTTCGTCAAACTTACTGGCCCTCATTCTGGAGACAACATCACAGATGCTTTTATTAGTTGTATCCGGGAGCTTGAAATTACCACTAAGGTAAAAAAGAGAGGCTTGCTATCAGGTTGGCATTTTGAGAGAGGTCCTAAACCAAACCAGATTTTATTGGTTATTTATTTTCATGACCAAATATTTCAAGTATAGATTTTGGCCATTATAATGGACAATGCCACCAATAACTCAACATTTTTCAAAGTTTTAGTGGCCAGCCTCAAACAGGAAAATGTGGCCTTTGGTGCAGAAAGCTGCTATATGCGATGCCAGGCCCATGTACTGAACCTTGCTATTCAGGACTATCTTATATACATAGACAAAACATCTGAGAGAGGAGGGGCCCTGAGTATAATTTCTAAGCTGTGCAATCTGGTTGTGTTGGTCCAATTGTCCTCACAACAATGAGACAAATTTGCTATGTAGTGTAGGGCAATCAGTTTAGCCCTGAAAGAGCTTATATTGGACATCTGTATGCATTGGAACTCAATATTTGTAATGATCCAGCGCATGCTGGAGTTTGCTATGGTATGTGTTCTTTTTTTCTTCAGTTGACTAAAGCAACTTGTTTTGGATGATTGAAGATTTATTTTTAAAAAAAAAAAAAAACAAAAAAAAAAAAAAAAAAAAAGCCAATAGATTCAACAGTAACTACCAACAAAGAAATATAGGCCAAGGCTCTAGGTGAAAGTGAGTAGGACATACTTAGGAATATTGTCAGAGTTTTGGAAGTAAGTGGTAATTGCTCTGACTCCATACTTATTTTGTCTGCCTCCATATAATACAATATCTCACTATATATAACTACCAGTGTTTCGACAATTGTATGAAGGATATAGTTAAACAAATGACCCCAATAATAAGCTCAGCAATACCATTATATAACCTTCTGATTGACCAGCTAGAGGACAAGCTCAAGGACAGGCTGGAGGATTGTAGTGATTTATGGTTGAGCCCGGATCAGAGAGATACTATAGAGGTTACTCTAAGTAAGCTCAGAAAATACTACTCCCAAACAGATACCACCATATACTCAATCAGTACAGGTATGTCGATGTCAGTGTGTAGCCATTGCCCCTTCCAAAACAGAGAAATCTCCATAAAAACTCACTCTTTCTTTTCTTTGAATAGTGCTAGACCCATGCTTAAAGCTATAATACCATAAAGATCAGAGCTGGGAGCAGCACTTCATTGAGAGAACCAAGTAGGCCATAATCAAAGTATACTGGAAAAACTACATGCCACTATAAGGTTCTGACTAAAGTCTGGACAAATATGCTGAGAGATCCCTCCTGTCTCACATTTACTTCAGCAGAAAGAGAAAGAGGGAGCTGTCAGTGAAAGAGCTGCCATCAATAGACAAACTTATCATTTACCTCACCAGTGACTGTGTGATCCTGCTAAAAGGCACAGAGGTGCTCAACTAGTGAAAGGTGGGTTGTCAGGTGGGCATTGGGCCAATTTAACCCACCAATCTAACCACTGCTCTACCTACTACTCTACCTACTGCTCTACTTACTGCTCTACCCACCAGGGTGTGCAGCTACATCAAATGGACTTCTCCAGCCTGTGTGGTATGGCTCAGGACTACCTGGCGATTCCTGCCTCCAGCACTTCTGTCAAGTGGGTGTTCTCAGGTAGAGTGGACCTCATTGTCCCAAAGAGGTGTGTGCTGAACACTGAGATAATCTGGGTATATATATGTCTGAAGTCTTAATGGAGCTTGGACTGCTAAAATTTGGCAGGTCCTGGGGGTTCGCAGATAAGTTGGTTAGTCTTATAGAATATTTAATACCTTTCAAAATAATAAAAAGATAAAAAATCCTAAGGACTTGGCTCAGAGTTTGTGGCCTAAGTGGGGCTGCGGTCGGTAGGGTTGGTGGCAGCAGCAGAGAGAGCACGCAATGTTTGCAACCCTCTGCCAGCAGTAAGGAGTAGTCCCAAGCTATCAGTACCTAGGTTGGTAGGTGGGTCGGTAGGTGGATCAGTGGGTGGGCATGGGGTCGGCAGAGGGAGTGTGCAAAATTTGTGGCCCTCTGCTAGCAGCAAGGGGCAGCCCCAAGCTACAAGTGTCTTGGTCAGAAGGGTTGGCAGAGGGGGGGAGGTGGGGGGGGGGGTAGGTGGAGGGAGTATGCAAAATTTATAGCCCTCTGCCAGCAGCAAGGGGCAGCCCCAAGCTGTCAGTGCCCAGGCCAGTGGGTGGGGTCAGTTAGCAGAGTTGGTGGGTATAGGTCAGTGGAGGGAGCATGCAAAATTTGCAGCCCTCCACCAGTAGCAAGGGGTAGTCCTAAGCTACAAGTATCCAGGATGGGTGGAGCAGGTGGAGAGAGCATGCAAAATTTGTAGCCCTCTACCAGCAACATAGGGGCAGCTCCAAGCTGCCAAGAAGTCTGGGGTGGAGAGTGCTTCTAGTGGTTGAAGGGTGCTTCTGACAGTTGGAGAGTGCTTCTGGCAGTCAGAGGGCATTTCTGGCAGTTGGAGGGTACTTTCGGTAGTCAAAGTCTACTACAGATTTGGGTCCCATTGCCAGTTCAGATCCCATGGGCACCCTGGCTCTGTACTGCAGTGCTGTACTAGCGGCACTACAGAGCAGGGCCAAGGGGCTGGTAAGGCCCTGCATAATGGCTAAGCTAGTGCTACAGAAGAGGTGTCCAGCCCAACCCCCCACATAAGACTGCCCAACCTGCACAAAATGACTGCCTAACCCTCATGAAAGACTGCCTATCTCTCATGAAAGATTGCCTAACTCTCACAAAAACTGCTCCACCCACCAGTTCCAGGCCTTGATGAGCCTATCATCTGTTGTGAGTACAATGACTGTTGTATCCGAGCTCTCCTCAAAGGTGACAGTGCTGTGGTAGTTGTGTGGTTAGAAGAGGATAGCCATGTTGACTATAAATGGGACCCCAAAACTGTAGGTGAGGTCATACCAGACTCCTCCACTATTCTTCCAGGTTGGGCCCTTCCTTTCCGGAATATAAAACATTACTGGGGTGACATTGTTATCTATGTGTATGGGTAGAGAAATGTTGTACCTGATGTATTCTAATGTGATACAAGTGTATGGTTGGGTGAACCCTTAGCCTAGGACCTCATACTGCCAGGCTATGCTGGTAGATACCTGCTCTTGGTCTAGCTCTGGGAGCCTCGGCTTAGAAACCTGCCAAAATGGACAGCAACTGGTCAGTCTTTTTTGCATGCAGGGGGGCAGAAACCCCCTGGGCTGCAGAAACCCCCTGGGCTGCAGAAACCCCCTGGGCCACAGAAACCCCCTGGGCTGCAGAAACCCCCTGGGCTACAGAAACCCCCTGGGCTACAGTACCCCCAAAAAGTGGAGCTTCTCACCTCATATGGTATACTAAATTGCACCAAGAATGTACATACAGCTATGCCAAGATCACCACCAAGCTGGTCTACCATATACTCTATCAATCTGCTCAAAGAACTCCAGATCATAACCACCATCACTGCACAGGCTGTATTGTGCTCACATATAGTTTGCTCTTTGATGGTACTTCTAAAGTTCCAGTAGGGATACAGAATCTTGTGTATCCCTAGAATTATATCAAAAGAGTATGTTGGCGAAGAGTGTGATTTATCTGGGGAGGAGAAAAAAAAAGGAAGACAAATGCAGGAGATTTTGGAACTCCAGAACCCACCCTTCGCCAGTGTTGCAGTATACTCAATTCTCATCCAAATCCCCCCTCCTTGCTTTTTTCGCCCCCTCTTTCCTGCTATCCAGTATTTGATACAATCCTCACAAATCTTGTTGATGTGGCAGTAAAGCTTGTCACTGTAGAGGTTCCTTACCACTATTGCAACCATCTCTCTATATTTGTTAATAATGATATAGTTCTCTTTATCATTAGTTACTCTTGCTGGCCAATGGACCTCTTGGTCAAGAACAATTGGCTCTAATTTGAATGTAGACCCCCAAGCCTTGATGATGATACTAGTACTGCTCATGCTGAACATCTTACCCTCGAATTTCTCTATTTGATCAGATGCCAGATATGGTTGAACTTGGGTAACTTTGAACTCTCCTTTCCAATAGAACTGAGCCCTGATCTGAGGGACTGAGATAAGTGTGTAGACAGATTGTATATAGACAGGTTGTGTGTGGATAGGTTGTATGCGAGTGGGTTGCATGTGGGTGTGGATATTTTTTAGGAGGAGACTACATAAAAAATGAAATTAAATAAAACACAGAGATGGGTATTTCAGAAAAAGAGCATGAGTGAGTGAGCTGTATGCTGATGAGTTGCATGCTGATGAGTTGCACGAGTTGCACAAGATTGCTCATGAAGGCTTGCTTCTGTTCCTTTTGAGACCTCTGCCATGCGATGCATTGACTCAACAGCTCAGCCACCAAAGACATGCCCTGCAATGTCCACCAGTCTTTCTTCATCTTGACCAGATGTTGCAAATAAAGTTGGCAGATTTTGCCATAGAGCTGTGGACTCTAAGAAAAGCATAAGGTGAATTGAGTTGTGCTGGAGAAATTTAAATAAATACAAGTAAATAAGTGGTGGCCAAGTGAGCAATCTATATCTACTATCAGCTGCTTCAAAAAGGCTGCCATATACATAGCTGTGAGGTCTGTAATTTCTGAGGTCTGAAGGACCACCATGAATTGTTACCAGAATTCTCTCTCATTCCTGCTATCACCACCACCATTGCCACCACTATCACCATTGCCATTGCCACCACCATTACCACTACCATCACCCCTTTGGCTCTCGATGAGCAGCTTGTATGCTGTCCATATGAGAAAGAATCTAACATTGTCAGCAGAGAGTATGTTTCTACCTCGAATACTCCCTCTTTTGATGATTATTACAGGGTGAAAAATGAGTAGATTGGACCAATATGTATATGAATTAAAGGCTGCTGTTTTGTTTGCTCATGATGCAGCAGGAAAGAACAAAGAAAAAGAACAAAGAAAAAGAACAAAAAAAAGAGAGAGAACAAAAGGAAAGAGTGATATCACTAAAGTGCGGCAGAAAAAAAAAAACAAGAGTGAAATAAACAAAAGAAAGGGTGATGTCATCAAAGATTTCAATCCAGATGGATCAATCCAGATGGATCAATCCGGATGGATCAATCTTGATAGATCAATTCAGATGGATCAATCCAGATCAATCTGGATAGATTATCTGGATGGATCAATCTGGATGGATCAATCTGGATCAATCTAGATCAATCTGGATCAGATCATAAGACCAATCTGAGTTAATTCAAATCCATCATATGATGAACCTGAATTGAATCTCATCCAGATTGAATCTCATCTGGATCAACTCCATCTATTTAGAGCACTAACTATAACCCTACAACTTATAGTACCATAATCTATCAAAGATATATATACTGATAGTAAATCTAATAAAAGTAAAGATGATGTATCTCTTCTCTGCTCACTGATACCCTATCCAGCATACAAAACAGATGATGTCATCTTATGAGATGATGATATAGTTCTAATCTACTACTATATAAATAAAATAGAGAGATATAATTTAAGAATCACTCTTCCTAGATAACTACTTCATTAGAAATAATATCATCAATAGTGACCCCATTGAAGAATATCCAGATAGTATCTAAATTTATAAATAGCTTAGCAGTTATTAGTAAAGTTAGATTAGTCTTATATGTACTATATAACTATATATTGATTTATCAGTTAGACAATCTCTTAATATATCAGTTCACACTTATACTATATAACTACATTCTGACTCATCAAAGTACTAAGTACTATATTCATATTTAGTATAGTCTAGATAGCCTCCCATTAGTATAAATACCTGCTCTTCCAGACCTCAGAAATTCAGACAAAAATACTAGAAATTTTTTTTTTTTTTTTTTTTTTTTTTTATTGAACTCAATGTCCTGTAGATTTTATTAGAAGAGAACCTAGACTATATAGGCCAAAACCCTCTCCCATCACCCACCAGACATTACTCCCTCATTAACTTAGGCTACTGAATTGTCTATAGTCCTACTATTTCTACTATATATATTAGATATACCAACTCTCACTATATAGACTAGACTTGCCTGTTCACTAGGGCTAGCTTATCATAACTATATATAAGAGTATACCTATACATCAGATCTAGCAATACTAGAACTAAATAATGAATAGTTTTCCAAACTTCAAATAAAGATCTAAAATAAAGAAAAAACCCCTAACTAGCCAATAGAAGATAGAATAAATTCAGAGCAAGTGAGTAAAGAACTTATATACAAAACTCCCTCAAAGGACTAACACATGAGCTAAGGCTTGAAAAAGCCCCACTCCTACTTTCTGAGTCTGCAGGCCTTAATCATATTACTATATCAGCTCCTGGTTCTAATTGGGTACTACCAAATAAGGAAGGTCCTACTCTCCAAATCTGTAGGCCTCAATTGTATTACCACATCAGCTTCCAGTTCTAGTTAGATATAGCTAGAACACTGGTCTCTACACCACTCCACCCCCTGCTAGCTAATCAAAAGGCCTGACCAAGATAACACTTACCTCAACTCTAATAATTATCTCTAGTTTAGTACCCTACTGGTCTACTATTATTGCCCTTCTACCTATCTATAATAGCCATCTCTCCTCTCATTATGACTCTACCCAAAAAGCAGTTACCTACACCAGAACTGTACTCACTGAGAAGCTTACCAAAGTTTAAAGAGCTCTACTATAGATATTAAGGACCTGCAGGTAATCTATACTTAGTGCTCTTAATGAGTTAATTTAATCTGAATTGGATTCAGATTGATTTGGATTGAATCTCATCTAGATCAACTCAGATGGAATTTGAATCTCATCCAGATGGATTTGAATCAACCATTGTTTTGATTTCCAAATTAGACAATTAAATGTTTACATCAATAACTTAATAACTAATCATCCAAATTTGATAATCTTAGTATCATTTGAAAGCTCTTAATAAGGTCTATTTAATGATATCAAGAACATTGAAATTAGATCATATGTTGCTGAATTATAAAGGAAAATGTCTGAATCACCAATTTTGAAAATTATTCAATTTGCTGATTTTGGAAATTTTATCAAATAGAACATTTTCCTTAATATCTTAACAATGTGTAATCCAATTTTAATATTCTTAGTATCATTAGAAAGGCCTTATTAAGGGCTTTTAAATGATATTAAGATCATCAAATTTAGATAATTATTTATTAAGTTATTGATATAAACATTTAATTATCTAATTTGAAAAGTTGATTTGAATCTATTCAGATAAGATTCAAATCTCATCCAAGTTGATCTAAATGGGATTTGAATCCTATCTGAATCTCATCTGGATTGACTCATTTGGAGTACTATCTATACTAGTATTCCAAATAAGTCAATTTAATCCAGATTGGATTCAGATTGATTCAGATTGAATCCCATCTGGATCAACTCAGATGAGATTCAAATTTCATCTAGATCAATCATTGTTTTGATTTCCAAATTAGACAATTAAATGTTTATATCAATAACTTGATGAATAATTATTCAAATTTGATAATCTTGATATCATTTGAATACTCTTAATAAGGTCTTTCTAATGATACCAAGATTGTTAAAATTGGATTATACATTACTAAGTTATCAAGGAAAACATCTGACTTGCCAATTTTGGAAATTATTTAACTTGCTGATTTTGGAAATTATGTCAAAAGAACATTTTCCTTAATATCTTAGCAACACATAATCTGATTTTAATATTCTTGATATCATTAGAAAGATCTTATTAAGAGCTTTTAAATAATACTAAGATTATTAAATTTGGATAATTATTCATTAAGTTGTTGATGTAAATATTTAATTGTCTAATTTGGAAATCAAAACAATAGTCAATCCAAATGAGATTCAAATTCCATCTGAGTTGATCTAGATAGGATTTGAATCTCATCCAGATTAACTCATTTAGAGTACTAATCTATACTGGTACTTGATGTCCAAGATCAGCTAACTCTATTTTTTTTTTTTTTTTTT
>RBNI01003862.1:0-15063 GCA_003990745.1 Jimgerdemannia flammicorona
CCCCACTTCTTTCCAATGAAAGACCACTTTGTCAAACACCATCTCCACCCACCTACCACTCTATCTACAGATCTCTTCTACCAGCTGGCAACATCACCTACCCTGGATACCCCACCCAATCTACCACCCCATCAGTAGATCTCCCACCAATGCCTCCTACCTCAATAACTTCTCCTGCATCCCAATTTGTCACCCTTCCTCAAAACCAAAGAGTCAATGCCCTGCCAACCCTACCCACACTGCTATAACCCACCCTACTGTGAGCTACCCATTGCTGACACTGCCCACCAATCTAGATTTCAAATCCTCCCAGTGACCTCTCTCTCCTTCCAGCCTCTGTTCTATACCCAGCCTGGCCCCTATAGCTATCCAAAAGTCCCCCAATACCTCATACTCTCCCAGCCAATGTTGGTGTCTGCACAACTCCCCCAGCTTGCCCTACATTATAACACTCCTCACAATCCAGCTGGCCACCATCCACCAGATGCCTAGCACGGAAATTCAACATAACATTCCTCTACAGCATTTGCCACCAAACTACCCAGAACTTGGGAGGAAGCCACCTCTGTACCTCAGCACTCCAGGACCAGATTCCTGCCCAGTCCCACTTCTCACCAATCCCCACTACCTGCCAACTCCTTGGCCAAAGATCTTGGCCAAGTCCTTGCTGACACTCCACTCCATCACTAATGTCAAACTCAGTAAGCAGAGATCTCTCTAGAAGCAGTCAGTTCCATTGCCACATAGCAGAGCCCCACACCACCTCTCCCTCATTGCTACACTAGTGTAGGCCTATCTGGTGCACTCCATCCACCACTCCCCACCAGAAGCCCTTATACTGCATCTGTCGGCTTCTATTCAGACCCACCAGAGAGAATAAATCCCCTGAGGACCCTTGAGGGGAGAATCTCATCTCCCATACTTTCTGCATCAGTGGTACCCAACCTCCTCCCTGCAGTTCCACTGCCCTTTTCAACCACCAAGCTCGCAGACAGTATAGCTGCTTTGAGAAATCTACCAGACCTAGGCCTCCCCTAATCCCTGGCTCCACAAGGCTATCCTAACTGATCTGGGACCTTCTTCCTGCCCAAATCCAATCCCTAGCCAGTTTCATCAGCCTCTTCACCACCCAGGCTAGAAAGTCTAAGTGATATACCACATACCACAGCTTGGGGAATCAGTAGACATTCAAGATCGATACCTGCCCCACCAGGGAGATATGATGACCCCCCAAACCTCTAAAAACCTCCCTCCAAACTGCTACCCTCCTCTCCCCTCATATCTATGGTAAGACTGACCCATATACAGAAAGGAAGATACTGAGATACCTCACTACCTCTCCTGTGGGGACAATTGTTCCAATGATGTCCCCTCCTACTAGTCCATTCCCGAACACCATTGTCTCACACTTATGCTAGTTGAGTTTCACCCCAGAGTGTACCTCATACCATTCCACCATTTCCTTAAGCACCTCTACATCTGTCACTGATCCAAGTCCAACTACCATATCATCAGCAAAGGCCCCCACCTTCCACACTATACTATATACAGAGAGCCCAGCCACCTTCCTGCAGATCCTATCCATCAAAGACTCCAGTGAAAGGGCATAAACGATAGGAGACAGTGGGTCTCCTTGAGGAACCCCTCTTTCCAAGGGAAATGCCAAACCCCTGTGATCATTACACAACAATGCTGCCCTACTGCCCTCCAAAAACTTCAATATAAAAGCCCTAAACTATGGTGGAACACCAATTCTATCCAGTACCTTGCCCAGCCATACCTGCCAAACATGGTCCTAAGCCTTTTCCTGGTCCAGAAAGACCAGTCTACCATCCAATCTACAAGCCCAGGCTCCTTCTATAATACCATGCACCCAGGCAGATAAGTCTACCTCCTATAAAGCCCCACTGCTCCTCACCCAGCACCTGTTGAGCAACCTTCTGTAGCCTCACAACAATCACCTTAGTCACTATCTTCCAGTCCATATCCAGAAGCATGATTGGCCTCCAGTTCTTCCAGTCCTCCTACCTACTCTTGTCTTTATACAGTAAGGCCACCAGCCCCCAAGTCCTGCTCTCCAACCCTTTTGCCATTCAGAAGAACATGATCACAGAGGGCTGCCATCTCTCCTAACACCTCAGGAACTCTTGCCATCTTCTTCCAGAAGTCCCAAGGTAACCCATCCTCTCCTGGTGCTGTCCCAAGCTTAGTTGCTGCAAGGACCCCTTGGATCTCCTCCTTCTAGACTAGTAAGATCAGGTCACCCAGTCTCTCTACCTGCAGTGACTCCCACTCTTCCAGGGTGTCACCAATTGCCTCTTCCTCTGCACCCCCTTCTACAGACCCCACCATCTCTCCTTCAAAACTCCTAAGATCTGTTGCATACTGTGTACTATATTCCCCTCTGCATCCAAGACCCCATCCCACTGATATCGCACTCTTCTAGCTTTGAGGATTCTAGACAAGTATCTAGTAGGCCACTCCCCCTCCTCTAGCTCCTGCCACTGTAACCTGGCAGCCATCCCTCGCATATGAATCTCTTCCTCCTCTCTCCACACCTGTTGCAGTTCCACTACCTCCAATTTCATCTGCTCTAACCTCCAATCATCCATCTTAATAGAAGAAAGCAAGTCTGCCCATTCCATCTGCAATCTCATCAGCCTATTTGAAGCACACCTTATGTGCTTCCTCCTCTGTCTCCCAGTCTCTCTACCAGCTCCTCCCCAATAGACCCTTGCAGCCTCCTTCAACCTCATCCACCGGACATCCACAGACAAACTCTTATGCCTCCAAAGAGGAACCTTTGCCTGTACATCCTCCACCAATGAGTCCCACAACCCCTTCTTAGCCAGCAGGGAGGAGTTGAGGTGCTAATGTCTGGGTCCATCTCCACTCCCCCCAAACTGCCTCTGTCCCAACAGTCCCCAGTAATCAGACCACAGGCACCACTCCACCTCCAAAGTCTTCCAAATATCAGTACCCCAACATTTGGCTGTCAGTATCCAGTCAATCCTCATATCTAAGCCATTCACCCAATATGTGTAGACCCTGGTATTGCCCCACCATGTTCTGCCCATATCACCTAAGGAGCTGAGATTCTCCACCTCCTCCTATGCCACCACTCCTCTCACCTGCATTTCTCTCTCTATCAATCCTATCTAGATGTGGATCCCAAACCATATTAAAATTACCACTCAGAATATTGACTCCTTCCTCCAAGAGAATACCCTCCTCCAGTAGCTTCTTAATCTATATAATCCTCTCACCCCTAACTACAGGGCAGTAACATGAGCCCACCCTCACCAATTCCCACCCTGGCTGGTCCCAATCTCCCCAGACCAATCGATCACCCCAGCTCCTGATTCCCCTCAGGTCTCCTCTACTCTTCTTCACCAGAATCACCACTTTGCCAAACCAAGCAGTAGCCCCACCCCATTCTCTAGTCCACTCCATCTGATCATCCTCATCCTTACACCATATATCCTACAGCAAAAAGAGATCAGCCTCCAATCTCTTGAGCCAGGTAAAAATGTTCTTACACTGCCCAGATCCCCTTAACCTATTCACATTCAAAGAGAAAATGTTGGTTGTACTATTCATAAGAAATAATGTTATACATCATACAAATCCTCTACAAATCCACATTCAACTCCTCCTGTGCCAAGTCCAAGTTACGTTCTGCAGCTAGTTCTTTCTTCTCAGCTTCCTGTGCCTTCAACCCTCCCAGTAGTTCAGCTATTGCCCCATCCTCTCTCTCCTCAAAGTCCTCACAATACTCTAGACAGGCCTCCTACCAGAGCTGCAAACCATGATGCTCTGCCTAACAGTAGGCAGCCTGCTCACCAGCAACAACCGCCAGCTCCTCCTCTCACATCTTATCAACCTCATATTCCTCCTCCTCCATGAAAATCACAAGAATCTCCACCTTCAGCACCTCCACCACCCCATTGCCATGCAGAATCCATGCCCACTGCTCCTCAGGCATCATATGTAGGTCCACTTCTCCCAACTCTTCAGCTGCGAGGTTATCCATCACCTTACTCATCCACAGCAGGTTCCCCACCTCCTTCCCTCCCAGAATCCCTGGCCGCCCTGCATCCAACATGGTGGTATCAGCTCCTACACTGGCAGCCTCATCCCACTTCTCCTCAGGGACATCCACCAGTTCATCCTCATCAACCACTACCACCTGGCCCCCTTTTGCCACATCAGGGACCCCAAAGTGCACTTGCTGGGCCCCCTGCATCACCACATCCACTGTTGTCTCTCTCTTCACAACTGGGCCCCTCCTGATAAGAGAGGGGGGAGTGGCATCCAAATCATGCTCCCAGACTTTGAATGTACCATCTGCATAGAGGTTCTTGCTCTGCACCTTCCCTGCTCCTTCCTTGTTTGCCTTTACCTCCCTTTCTCCTTTACTAGCCCAGACACTGGCTTTGATGCCCTCAGATACCTCAGCCCTATTTACCATCTTCTTTGCCCCTCCTTTCATACTCACCAATAGCTCCCTCTGCCTCCTGCACCCCTGGGCCTGCTCCCACTGCCCCTTGTCAGTATGAATATGCTTCTCCTCAATAATCTTCAGATGCGTTGACTCCTCAAACACTCTCCAGACCTTTGCCCTCCTCTCAACTGCACCACTCAACTCCTCCAGAGCCTCTATCAAGTTCTCTTTCTCCTCTTCACTCCCTCTCATCCTCATCACCCTACAGACAAAAGCCCCCCACATCAGCACTGAGGGCCAGTCACTCATCTTCCCTGTGGCCTCCCTTCCTGCCAGTCTGATCCTCAAATCCACATCACCTGTCCTAATAGAGGTCCCCTCCCATACCTGGAAACCAATATCCACTACATCCCCATACTCTGCCATCACCTCCTCCACCCTCCTCCTAGTCTCCTCCTTCATCACCATAGGCACCCCCTTCACCAGCAGCTATACCACCCTGGGGTCCCACCTCAGGCAGTACACCATAGGGACCACTACCTTCCCAACCACCACTCCAGTCTTCAGAGCCTCTTCCAGTAGACCCGCCTCCTCAAAGCCCACCTCAACCCCTTCCAGACCCTTCAGAAACTTCACCAATACTGCCCCAGCCATCTGCTTCAAGATAAGCCCCAAGACCATCCTTGCTGTCACTGCTAAGCCTTGGAAGCCCAGTGTCACTGCAAACTCCAAGATCGATTTCCTGAGTAATGGTGCAACTGCCAGCCCTGTTACACCATCAGCCAGGTCCTCCTTCTGCATTGGGAACCCCTGCCCCACTCCGCTATCAGCTGTCACATCTCTTTTTTTTTCTTGATTCTCTGTTACACTTCCATCAGCAGTCCCATCCCCAGCCACAGCACCTCCAGTACCTACACTTGCACCCCCCACCTGAGTACCTCCCCCCCTCTCTAGGCTTACCTTGCCCTTCCCTACAGCAGCACCAGCCCTAGATCCAGCCAGCCATCCACTCCCCTTCACCTTATCTGCAAAGCTTGGGAGACCAGTCCTTCCCCCATGGCTACCAGATACTAGTCTACCTCCAGAGTCCTCACTACCTTTTGATCCTCTAAAGGCCCCCATCCCCAGGCCATAACTCCTTCTCACATTCTGCCAGCTGAAAGCCCCAGGTCTGCCTGACCCAGCATGCCTGTCAGAACTCTTCCTTGAAGACATTTGTATAGTACCTTTTCTCTGAGTTGTGTCAAAAAACCATTGCTTGAAGTTGGTGTAATGTGAATTGTACAGGAGAAATGTGGCCCTGACCCAGCGTACCCATCAGAACTCTTGCTTGAAGACATTTATATAGTACCTTTTCTCTGAGTTGTGTCGAAAAGCTGTTGCTTGAAGTTGGTATAACATGAATTGTACAGGAGAAAGATAGCAATTGTCTTCAAAATCTCTTTCAGAATCTCTTCAAAATCTTTATTGAAACTCCTTTCTAAATTGCATGTTGTTTGTAATCTGAGGAATGAGGGTGAGGGAGGTGGAGAAATACATGAGGGTTGTGTAAGAGAAGTGAAACACAAGAGGAGTAGAATGCAGTGAGGAAAGCTCCAGATTGCAAACATAAGTATAAGTATAAGCACAAGCTTTACTCTGCTCAGCTGATAGCTAATATCATATAATATCAGCTTATTATCAGCTTGTCAGACTGAGCTTGTCCAGGCTTGCTAGTGCAAGGCTTGCAAAGTCTGGCTTATGCAAATCTTGCTCAAACATCACTTGCAAATCTTGTACAAACACACCACAAACCTCACTCAAACACACTACAAATCTCACTTAAATATTGTTGCAAACCTCACTCAATTGGGGCTTATGCAGAATATGATAAAGCACATAGAGAGGAGTGGAATGCAGTGAGAAAAGCTTTAGATTGCAAGTGTAAGCATAAGTATAAGCTTTGCCCCACTCAGTTAATAGCTGATATCACATAATATCAGCTTATATACACATCATATCAGCTTGCTTGTCCAGGCTTGCAAGTACAAGGCTTGCAAAGCCTGGCTTATACAAATTTTGCTCAAACATCACTTGCAAATCTTGCTTTAATCTTGCTTGCAAATCTCACTCAAACTTCACTGCAAATCTCACTGCAAATCTCGCTCAAATATACCACAAACCTCACTCAAATGTTATTGCAAACCTTGCTCAATCAGGGCTTATGCCAAACATGCTGAATTATGTAGAATATACTGAATCTCCAAAGTGTGTTTGCTGTTTGCAGTTGCATGATAAGTACTAGTTCACCACCTGTGTGTATTTATTCATCCATCCTCTGTCTACAATCAATCTTTGGCTATTACACCATACACTACCACCTCACTGCTCTCCATCTCACTATCCCCCAGCTTGCTGACTCCTGTTCCAGACCCCACAGTTTCTGGCTTTCCCCACCACTCACTGCCCCCCCCCAACTCTCTACCCTCTAGTTCACTGTCCCCCCAGCTCATTTCCCAGTTCACCACTCCCTAGCTTGCCACTTCCTAGCCACTTTCCAGCTCTTGGCCTCCCACTCAAGCTCCCAGTGGTGTGGAGTAGCAGGAGTTTATAAGAGGTTGGCTCATTAGGGATGGCACAGCTTGGGTGTATGGAGTTATTGAAGGGGTATGAGTCTGTGGACTAGATGGTCAACTTGTCTTCCTGGATCAGGAGAAGGCATATGACTGGGTTCAGCAGGTCTGGCTGGCAAAGGTATTGGATAAGATTGGTGTACCTCACTAGTTCTGATTAGTAATGGTCAGCCTACTGGAAAGGAGTAAGACTGTACTTATGTGTAATAGATACAGAGAGGTAGTATTCCCCCTGGGGAGGGGCATGCCCCAGGGAGATCCACTATCTCCTATTCTGTATACTCTTTCCCTAGAGCCTTTGATGGATAGGATTAGAAGGAGGATAGTCAGGCTCTCAGTTTATGAAATTGGGTGAAAAGTTGAATTCTTTGCAGATGACATTGTGATTGGCCTGAGATTAATTGTTGATGTCAAAGAGCTCAGGAAGACAGTGGTACACTCTGGGGCTAAACTCAATTAGCATAAGTGTGAAATGATAGTATTGGATAATAGTCTAGTAAGAGGGGATGTCATTGGAACAATTGTCCCTATGGGAGAGACAGTGTAGTACTTGGGTATCTATCTATCAGTATATGAGTCAGTCCTATCAAGACATTGGTGGGAGCAGTAAGTTGCAATCTGGGGAGAGGCCCTGCAGAGTTAGAGAGGATACCACTTGTCTCTGGTGGGGCATGGTTCGATTTTGAATATCTACTGGATGCTGAAGATGTGGTATTTGGCTTATCACCTGGACTTCCCAGCCTGGGTGATGAAGAGACTGATGAAACTGGCCAAGGGGTGGATCTGGGCTAGGAGAAGGAGTCAGATCATCTGGGAGGTCTTGTCTTTACCAGTGGCTAGAGAGGGCCTTGGGCTGGTTGATTTTCTGAAGAAGCTGTATGGCCTGAGAGTATGGTGGCTGAAGAGAGTGGTGGAGTTGAGAGGGGGTAGCTGGGTTCTCCTGATACAGAAGGTCTGAGAGATGAGGTCCTCACCAAGAAGCTCTACAGAAGATCTACTGTCCTTGGTTGGGCTTCAGATCAATGGACATATGCAGTACAAGGGCTTCTGGTGAGGAATAGTAGATGGAGCATACTGCATTAGAATCTGCTGATGGGGAAATAAAGAGGAGGTACCTTAGGATCTGGCAATGTAGAGATAGGACAGAGTATTGTTGGGGGGCATTCCTCTGATTGATTTTGATATTAGCAATAAGATCAAGTATCAGAGGGACCCAGAGCAGGCTCTATAGTCCAGAGGATGGCAGTTGGTGGGTATTGGAGAGGAGTAGAATTGAAATAGGATTTGGGCCTAGAGTGCTGAGGTATGACAGTAGATGCTGCCAAAGTACTGAGTGGTTTGGTGGTATATACTATAGAGGAATGTCATGCTCAACTTCTGCTCAGACCACTTTATCAAGGGGGGAAGCTTTGACTGTGAGGAGTGCCACAATGTGAGACAGGAGGGGGGATTTGTACAGATACCAGAATATTGACTAGGAGAGTATAAGATACTTAGTGACTTTTGGTTAGTAGTTGGGAATCGATTGAGTATCATATATAAGAGAGATGGCAAGTGGGGTCAGTGGGGGATAGACTGGTGAGGGGGGTGGGAAAGGAGTGGCTTACTTTAGGTTGGGCATTGGCAGTTTGGGTGGGTTGACAGGTCACTAGTTGTTTGTTTTTGAGGAAGAGAGGAGCCTGGGTTTGGGGATGAGACTGTTGAGATGGTAAGAATTAATGGAGGACATTATGATGGGCTGGTGGCTTGGCTGGGGTCTGTAAGATGGTCAGAGACATCACTTGATAGAGAAAATCTATAGGCAGAGTGGAGAGAGGATTGGGGTTATAGGTGGTAAAGTGGTCTTCAAATGTGAAAGTATGAGAGGAGACTCTCTTATGGGGATTGGATAGTGGGTTGAAATCCTGTAACTGTAACTATAATAATATAGACTATTAATAAATAGTGAAGTCTAAGTAACTATAAAAAAAAAAAAAAAAAAAAATCAAATGTCTAATTTCTCTGATTTATATTTCTAATTCAGATCAACCATCATACTATATAAAATAACTCATAAAAAATGAAGTCCTAACTTAGTCACTATATAGCTAATAAATTTATATAAATATTTAGTATATATTTAGAGTAAATAAACCTAAGAGCAAAATAGTTCAAAATAAAGAAGTATGAGAACTAGTAAGCCTGCAGGTAGATATACTTCAAACTCACCCATTCCTGTATCTGAGGACTCTGAGGGGTCAAAGAAGATTAAGTATTTAAGATAAAGAAATCTACTATACTTCTACTATTAAGTGTCTATTATGTTCATCTCCACTATAATTCACGTTACACACACTTTTACAACACACTTTCAAGTCGTTTATTGGAGAAAGATACTAAGAAAATGTCAAGCAGCAAGCAAGCTGAGATGCGTACCAGGTCGGGTGGACCTGGGGCTTTCGACTGGCAGTATGTTGGGCGGAGGCATGGGCTGGGGATGGGGTCTTTCGGTGGCTCGAGTGGACAGGGCAGCTCGGGTAGTGGCGGTGGCACTGGTGGGGGGGCTGGAGGGCGGCAGGGGCAGAGCTTTGCGGATACGCTGAGGACTGGGGGCTGGCCGATGGGAGCCCACAGGGATCAGGATGGAGGGAAGGGGAAGCAGAAGGCTGAGGTTGCTGGGGGAGCTGGGCCTTCACTAGTGGGAGGTGGGGGAAGTGGAGGGGCTGCTGGGGGTAGTGGCGGGACTGCTGATGGTGGCGTGACGGCGAATCTGGAAAAAAAAAGAGATGTGACGGCTGATGGCCAGGGGGGACAGGGGTTCCCGATGCGGAAGGGGGACCTGGCAGATGGTGTGATGGGGCTGGTGGTGGCCCCGTTACTCAAGAAATCAATCTCGGAGTTTGCGGTGACCTTGTGCTTCTGGGGCTTGGTGGTGACCGCGAGGATGGTTCTGGGGCTTGTCTCGAAGCAGGTGGCTGGGGCGGTTTCGGTGAAGTTCTTGAAGGGTCTGGAGGGAGTCGAGGTGGGCTTTGAGGAGGTGGGTCCACTGGATGAGGCACTGAAGGCTGGCGTCGTAGTTGGGGAGGTGGTGGTCCCCATGGTGTGGTGTTTGCGATGGGACCCTAGGGTGGTGCAGCTTCTGGTGAAGGGAGTGCCCACAGTGACTAAGGAGGAGACAAGGAAGAGGGTGGAGGAGGTGATGATGGAGTATGGCGACATAGTGGATATTGGCTTTCAGGTGTGGGAGGGGACTGCAATCAGGACGGGTGATGTGGATGTCAGGATTCGGCTGGCGGGAAAGGAGGCCATGGGGAAGGAGAGGGACTGGCCTTCGGTGCTGATGTGGGGGGCTTTTGTCTGCAAGGTGTCGAGGTTGAAGGGGAGTGAAGAGGAGGAGGAGGACTTACTGGAGGTGCTGGAGGAGTTGGGTGGTGCTGTGGAGAGGAGGGCGAAGGCCTGGAAACTGTATGAGGAGTCGACGCATCTGGAGGTTGTGGGCGGGAAGTGTTTCCATATGGATAAGAAGCAGTGGGAGCAGGCACAGGGATGCAAGAGGCAGAGGGAGCTGTTGGCTAGTATGTCAGGAGAGGGGAAGAAGACAACAGTTGGAGCTGAGGGGTCTGGAGGTGCCGAAGCCAGTGTTTGGGCTGGGAAAGGAGGAGAGGAGGCAGAGGCGAAGGAGGCAGGAGATGGAGGGGTGCTGGGCAAGAACCCTTTTGCTGATGGTACCTTCGAAGTGTGGGAGCCAGAATTGGATGCCACCCCCCCCCCACTTATCAGGAGGGGCCCGATTGGGAAGAGAGGGGTGATGGAGGATGCAAGGATGCAGGGGGCCCAGCAGGTGCGCTTTGGGGTTTCTGATGCAGGGCAAGGGGGTCAGGTGGTGGCGGTGGGCAAGGATGAGTTAGTGGATGTTCCTGAGGAGGAGTGGGATGAGGCTGCCAGTGTAGGAGCTGACACTATGATGCTGGAGGCAGGGCGACCAGGGACCCCAGGGGGGAAGGAGGTGGGGAACCTGTTGTGGATGCGCAAGGTGATGGACAATCTTGCTGCGGAAGCCTTGGGAGAAGTGGACTTGCGAGCAATGCCTGAGGAGCATTGGGCAAGGATTCTGTGGGGTGATGGAGTGGGGGAGGCACTGAAGGTCGAGATTCTGGCTATTTTCTTGGAGGAGGAGGGGTATGAGGTGGATGAGGTGAGGAGGGCCGAACTTGGGGTGGTAGCTGGTGAGCGGGCGGCCTACTGCTGGGCAAAGCGTCATGGTTTGCAGCTCTGGCAGGAGGCCTGTCGGGAGTATCGTGAGGAATTTGAGGAGCATGAAGATGGGGCAATGGTAGAACTTCTGGGAGCATTGGCAGCACAGGAGGCAGGAGAGAGAGAGCGGGCTGCGGAACATGACTTGGACTTGGGGCAGGAGGAGCAGACTGTGGACTTGTAGAGGATGGGACTATGATATATCATTCTTTCTTATGAACAGTACAACCAACATTTTCTCTTTGAATGTGAATGGGTTAAGGGGCTCTGGGAGACGCAAGAACATTTTTACTTGGCTCAAGGGATTGGAGGCTGATCTCTTTTTACTACAGGATGTTAGATGTGAGGATGAGGACGATCGGGTGGAGTGGACTAGGGAATGGGGTGGGGCTGCTGCTTGGTTTGGAAAGATAGCGATTCTGGTGAGGAAGGGTAGAGGCGAATTGGGGGACATCAGGAGCTGGGGAGATCGCTTGGTCTGGGGAGATTGGCATCAGCCAGGGTGGGAATCAGTGAAGGTGGGCTCTTGCTACTGCCCTGCGGTTAGGGGTGAGAGGACTGCATGGATCAGAGAGCTGCTGGAGGAGGGTATTCTCTTGGAGGAAGGGGTCGATGTGCTCAGTGGGGACTTTAATATGGTTCGAGATCAGCTTCTTGACAGGACTGATGGAGGGAGGAGTGCTGGGGGCAGAAGTGGAGGCCTGGATGCGTGGGAAGAGGTGGAGACATTGAGCTCATTGGGGGATATGGGCAGAACAAAGTGGGGTGATGCGAGGGTCTACACCCATTGGGTGAATGGCTTGGGCACAAGGATTGATTGGATTCTGACGGCAGAGTGCTGGGGGTCAGATGTGTGGAAGACATTAGAGGTGGAGTGGTGCCCATGGTCTGATCATTGGGGACTTTTGGGGCAGGGGCAGTTTGGGGGGAGTAGAGATGGACCCGGACATTGGCACCTTAACTCCTCCCTGCTGGCTGAGAAGGGGTTGTGGGAATTGTGGGTGGTGGACATTCAGGCAAAAGTTTTTACTTGGAGGCGTGAGGGTTTACCTGTGGCTATCCGCTGGTTGAGGTTGAAAGAGGCTGCAAGGGTTTATTGGGGAGAGGCTGGGAGAGAGGCTGGAAGGCAGAGGAGGAGGCACACAAGGTGTGCTTCCAACAGACTGAGGAGACTACAAATGGATTGGGTGGATTTGCTTACTGTTGATAGGGTAGAGGAGTGGAGAATCGAGAGGGTGAAATTGGAGACTGTGGAACTACAACAGGTATTGAGAGAAGAGGAGGAGACACATATGTGGGGCATGGCTGCTAGGCTACGGTGGCGGGGGCTTGAGGAGGGTGAGCGGCCTACTGGATACTTATCAAGACTTCTCAAAGCCAGGAGAGTGCGACATCAGTGAGATGGAGTCCTGGATGCTGATGGGGATATGGTACATGGCATGCAACAAATCTTAGGGGTGCTGAAGGAGAGATGGCAGGGTCTGTGGAGTGAGGGAGAAGTGGGGGCCGACGAAGCAGCAATTGCGGATACACTGGAAGAGTGGGGGCTACCACCAGTAGCTGGACTGGGTGACTTGATCTTACCGGTGCAGGGGGATGAGATTCAGAGTGTCCTGGCAGCGACTAAACTAGGGACAGCTTCTGGCGAGGATGGATTATCATGGGACTTTTGGAAGAAGATGGTCTCAATCCCTGGAGTTTTGGAGGAGATGGCTGCGCTCTGTGACCATGTCCTTCAGAGCGGTGAGTGGGTGGGTGAGCAGGATCTAGGACTGGTGGCCTTACTGTATAAAGACAAGGGGAGGAGAGAAGACTGGAAGAACTGGAGGCCGATCATGCTTCTGGACATGGATAGGAAGATGGTGACTAAGGTGATTGTCGCAAGGCTGCAGAGAGTTGTCCAACAGGTGCTGGGGGAGGAGCAGCAGGGCTTTGTTGGGGGCAGACTTATAAGAGATGGGACGGCGTGGGTTCATGGTGTGATTGAAGGGGCCCGGGCCTGTGGCCTGGATGGAAGGTTGGTCTTTTTGGATCAGGAGAAGGCCTACGATCGTATATGGCAGGTGTGGCTGGGCAGGGTATTGGACTGTATTGGGGTTCCCCCTAGGTTTAGGACCTCTATGTTGAGTCTGCTAGAGAGCAGTAGGGCAGCTCTGACATGTAATGGTCACCGTGGGAGGGCATTTTCCTTGGGAAGAGGAGTTCCTCAGGGGGACCCTCTGTCTCCTATTCTTTATGCCCTATCGCTGGAGCCTTTGATGGATAGGATTCGCAGGAAGGTGGCAGGGCTCTCGATATATGGTATAGTGTGGAAGGTGGGGGCCTTTGCTGATGATATGGTGGTTGGACTTGGGACAGTAGCAGACGTAGCAGCACTTCAGGAGACTGTGGAGTGGTATGAGGCCCACTCAGGGGTGAAGCTCAACTGGCATAAGTGTGAGACAATGGTGCTAGGGAATGGGCTAGTGGGTGGGGACATCATTGGAACAATTGTCCCTACTGGTGAGGTGGTGCGGTATTTGGGCATATTCCTCTCTGTATATGGTTCTGTCTTGCCACGAGTGTGGTGGGAGAGCAGGGTGACCATATGGGGGGAGGTCCTTAGAAGTTGGGGAGGTCGCTGCATCTCTCTAGCAGGGCGAGTGTCAATTCTGAATGTGTATTGGTTCCCCAAGCTGTGGTATGTGGCTTATCACCTCGACTTCCCAGCATGGGTAGTGAAGAAGCTGATGAAGATGGCTAGGGATTGGATCTGGGTGGAGAGGAGGTCCCAGGTTAGTTGGGATACTCTTGCAAGGCCAGTAGTCAGGGGAGGGCTTGGACTGATGGACTTTCCCAAGAGGCTGCGTTGCTTGCGAGCCTGGTGGTTGAAAAGGGCTGTGGAATTGCAGGGAGGAAGTTGGGTGCCTCTGATGCAGAAGGTGTGGGAGTTCCGAACATCTCCTCAGGGGTCCTCCGGAGATCTGCTCTCTTTGGTGGGGCTGAATGGAATTCGGCGGCTGTGGTTCAAGGGCTTTTGGTGGGGTGTGGCTGATGCTGCACACCGAATTGGCCTGCGCTGGCAAGGCAATGAGGGGGAGGCAGTGTGGAGACCTAATATGTGGCATTGGAATAGATTGCTCCTAGGAGGTGCTCCACTTGCTTTGTTCGAGATTGGGGAGGGGGTCGAGTGTCAGCAGGGGCTTGGCCAGGATCTTTGGCCAAGTGGCTGGCAGGTGGCAGGGATCGGTGAGGAGTGGGACTGGGCTGGTATCTGGTCTTGGAGTGCAGAGGTACAGAGGTGGCTTCCCCCCAAGTTTTGGGTAGTATGGTGGAGAATGCTGCGAAGGAATGTCATGTTGAATTTCCATACAGGACATTTGGTGGATGGTGGACAATTTGACTGTGAAGAGTGTTATGATGTTGGGAGAGCTGGAGGTGATGTACAGACGCCTGAACATTGGCTGGGAGAGTGCGAGGTCTTGGGGGACTTTTGGGCTGAGATAGGAGATAGACTGGGTGTGGGGCATCAGCTGGGGGGGGAGGGGGGTCGCTGGGAGGACTTGAGATCTCGGCTTGTGGGTGGGGTGGGTGATAGTTGGCTGATGGTGGGGTGGGTATTGGCAATATGGGTAGGATTGGCGGGTCATTGGCTTTTTGTATTTGAGGAGGGGCAGCGGTTGGGGCTGCAGGAGAAGGTAGTAAGATGAGAAGAGTTATTGGGGGATCTGTTGACTGGATGGTGGGTGGGTTGGGGTCCTCAGGGGGGCCGACGTCGCGGTTTGGTGGTGAGGA
>RBNI01003863.1:0-15057 GCA_003990745.1 Jimgerdemannia flammicorona
AAAAAAAAAAAAAAAAAAAAAATTGCATTATGCTGCTCTTATCATTCTAATTGGGTGTCTGCTGTTTGAGTCCTTGGCAACTTCATGGTCCATCGTTGTGCCTACCTAATTTCTATCATTCATGATCTGCTTGCTTCTATTAAATAGTCTGTTGTTCGCTCTTCCCTTCTCTCTCCCCTTTACCCCCCTCCCTTTCCTCCCTCCCTCCTTACCCTCTCCATACCCTCTCTTCTTTCCCACCCCTGATTCTTGTCATACCATTCGATCATGCTCACTGGGTTACTCAATGCCCTGATACTGTCCTGCACTCTTCTCTTTCACGCCATGGACTTTCATCTCTTTCTCGATACTCTCTGATCACTCATTCGCATCTTTCTTCTGTTTCTTCTTTAATTCATTGCTCTTGTTTTGCATTTTCGTCACCTTCTGGTGCCTCCAGCTCTACTGGAGAGGATTAAAAAACATTCTTGCCCTCTCTAGGGTCTCGTACTCACTCTGGGGTCTTGGCCTTACTCTACTCCCCTCCACTGCCTTTGGCCTCTTGCTTTGCTTGGGCTCGCTGCAGCTCACTCCATTTTGACCTCACCCCTCGCTTACGCTCACCCCTCCGGGGTCTGCAGATGTTTTTTAATCTCGATTTGGAGATGTTTTTTAATCTCGATTTGGATTTGTTTTGTTTGTATTTGTTTGTGATTTTTATCCTGCAACTGGGATTGGCTCCTCCTTTATCTCCACTTATCTCTGGCAGTCATGTGGTTCCTAATTTGGTTCGCCCTGAGTTGTGGCGCATTCTCTTTTTTGGGATGTCATATTTTGTATATAAGGACCACGTTTTTATGTGGCAATAAATGGCTGATGCATTTTTAGTTATATTCTTTGTTCATCCCCCTTATATATGCTCTTCTACATATCTTCTGTTCACTTTGACACTGGCTCTGGCTTTGCTTCCCTGGCTCCTGCTGGGCCTTCTTCCTCTGCTCCATGTCTTTCTTAAACTGATCTCTTACTATAGAAGATTCATCAAAAGATACTCTAATATTATAGCACCTATCTACAAGCTACTGAATAAGGAGACCAAATTTGAATAAACTAAGGAATATCAAGAAATCTTCAATAAACTCAAGACTAAGTTGATCCAAGCACCCATTCTCAGAAGACCAGATTGAAACCTAGAATTCATCCTATAGATAGATGTAAGTGCTATAGAACTTAGAGCAGTTCTAGCTCAGAAGAAAGATAGATATGAATATGTCATCTTCTATGTAAGCTAAGGTACCTATAGAATAGAACAGAACTACAAGTTATATAAGCTTAAATACTTAGTAGTAGTTTGGACAGTAGATAAGTTCCTACTACCTAGCTGAGAAATACTTCACTATTCAAATTGACCACTCTGCTCTTATCTGGCTATTCCACACTCTGAACCCCAAAGAAATATATACTAGATAGATCTACAGACTATATGAGTATAACTGTACTATTAAACACCACTCAGAAAGAATCAATGCCAATGCTGATATATTCTCAAGGATACTCTAAAATACTCTCCATCAAGACTATTCAATATAAATAAGGAGCTATACTATAGATTAATCAGCTATCTTGAGTAGCAGAAAATGTCCAATTACCTTGAACCCTAGACTATCACTATTATTAACTAGACTTGAAAACAATTTGAACTAGATAATACCACACTCAGAAAAGGAGAAAAACTCATAATATCTAAATACAAGAAGTATCAAGTAATGAAAGAAGTATATGAATAAGAATATCTAGGAGAAACTAATATATATGACAAAGTAAGAAGAACTATGTAGTAGTCTAAGATAGAAGAAGATCTGTGTCAATTTGTCAAAGAGTGTAATACATAAGTGTCAAAAACAGAAATAAGATCAGTAAGAATTGAGCCTATCTTCTTCTACCATATTGCAATAGATACATATCATTGAATCACTATCAGTAACACTATCAGAAAACTGCTATATATATTATAATTATTGTAGACTTCTTTACTAAATGAATAGAAGCAGGAGTATTACAAAAAGCCAATACTCTCTCTATAGCTGACTTTCTGTACTGAGAAATCATCTACTACTACAAGATACCAAGACAAATTACTACAGACTGCAGTATAGAATTTGTCAATAGATTCCATAAGATAATATATTAGAAATATAATATTCAGTATATCAAGACTACTGTATACCACTCTCAAGAAAATAGACAGATGGAAAGAACCAATAAGACTCTCAAGAACATTCTGACAAAGATCTCAGACATATATGACAATTGGGATAACTACCTCTCAACTACTCTCTCTGTCTTATGAGATATATAGTTACAGAGTACACACTTTACCCCAAGAGAACTGCTTTTTAGAGAAGAAGATTCTGATAGAACCTCAGCCACAAATCTAGACCTAACTTGGAGATGGATTAACTCAGAAATCCAGAGACCACACTAAATCAGAAAGAAGGCTGAAGATTATATCATCAAGTTATAAGTACTAATAAGGAAAAATATAGAAAAGAATTATAAGACCCTAGAATCTATCCAAATCAGAGAAAAGGTCCTATTATATTAAAATATAATAGAAGCCTTATGGTTATGAAAACTGGAGCCCAAATAGGAAGAACTCTTCTATATACAAGATATCAAAAGAACTACCTTCTGGCTTAAAAAACTCTCAGAGACCATACTGCCTACTACAGTACACAGAAACAGACTTAAGAAGTACTATGAACCTATATAAGAAAAGCAAAATGTAATAACTATCTATGAGATTCTAGTCTGTGAATTATAATAGTATATTCTATTACTAGCAGACAATCTGTCTGGACTATTCTTTAAGAGATATAGTACCAGTAACTACTCATCCATGAGACTTTCAAAGCTAGAGAAGTTTGAATTATCAACTAATTGATTAAGATCAGAATTAGGCCCTTGCTCTATATGAAGGGAGCAACTCTTCACCATTATGCCAAAATATATAAGAAAGATACTAGTCCATAAATACTACTTTTTGACCTACTGCCAGAGGTTATAAGATCAGTAATTTTTTTAGACTAGACTAATGAATAAGAACATTTAAGAGAAGATTCTTATTCAGAAGAAAGATATAATGGTAATCTCAGAATGATGACATTATCACAGAAGACAGCCTTTTCTTATAAGCCACTAGATCAGAGTATAAGAAGATTATACAGTATGACTTATCTGGGCTATAAGATGAACAAGGATGACCAACTATGAGTTATTATGACTACAAAACAGACATCTTGAGAAATATAAAAGAAGGATCAAGAAACTGCAGTAATAGTAACTCAAACAAGACTTACAGAAATAGTTCAAAAGACTTACTATAAATAAAATGTCTGCTACTTACCAAACCTCAAGGTCCAGAAACTACCAAGGCCTCTCAGTCTAGAAAAAAATATTCCAAGACATCAGAAGAGCCATGAGGACCTATATAAAAAGAACTCCTAGCCTCAATCTAGGTACTAGTAATCCTTATCATTATATTCTCTACTACTGTGAAATGAAAAAAAGAATCACTATCACTATTGAATGCCTCTGAATGTGGCAGAAATATGAAATAGAAAACCTCTTTTGCCAGAAATTCTCTCAGACTAGTCTCCAAGAGATACAAGATGCTACTTCTATAGATATATGTGAAATAAGGATAGCTAAGAAGATTTATCAGATCTTCAGACATATACTATGGTCAATCCCAAACTTAGAGTATACTAGAATCTCAGACTTCAAGAAATTGTCAGCCTGCTGTACCAATATACTAGAGACCATGATGGCTATAGAAGTTTAGTCCACTATCACTCTCAATAGTGATAAAGTAGAAGAGCTCTAGAATCCTATCCTTCAGGATAATTCAGACCAATTCCTGTAAGAATTTATCTCAGTATTCTAAGGCCCCAATATCCAGATTAGATCTCCCCAAGATCCTACATTTGTTTCTTATTTTATGAAAGAGAATGTTATAGATTATAGAGCTCCCACCACTGCTGAATATGATAATATTATCAGTGATAACATCATCCTGCTAATTGGTGATATGTGCAAAACATATAAAGTATACAAAATGGATGAAACATTCACTGATCTCATCTCCTTTAAAGATATTCTGACCTCTGGCAGTAATGAAGATAAAGCCTCCATAGTCTTGAACATTCTGCTCTAAGTTTTTAGTAATATCAAAATCTTCTGGTATCCTTTTTCTATATAACTAAATTCTACCAGCATTCTTTTCCTATATTACTAAAATCTACTAGTATCTTGAACTTATATAACTATTTGTACAGGTACTTAAATTTATACTTACAACTAAAGTTTTCTGTATTTCAGTATTTTATTTAGTTATTGGAATTTATATTTAGCTTTATATCATAACAACTATTGAATTATATTTTATATAAATATCTCTCTTATTTTCTTTGAAATAAAGTCAGTCAAGTTCACTTATACTCAATTATGTACAAGCAATCTAAGAGATAACAAAACAGTTTAAAAATAAGAAGTTTGAGGACTATAAGACCTTAGGAAGATACTTTAATAAGAACTTACTTATAACAAACTTATAGTTAGTCTAAGAGATACACCTTGAAGAGAATTTGACATATTTGAAAGACTCAGTGATCACTATGTGATAATATATATGTATATATATAGTAAATAATAAAAATCTAACTAAATATAAGAAAACTATTCATTTTTTAGAACTAGACTATAGTTATGATTACTCATCCAAGATTTCTATAGAAGTGTTTACTAAATTGTATAAAGTCTTTTAAGCATTTTTCAAGTCTAAACAAGATATCTTTTCAATAGCCCAACTTAAAGCCATAAATGGAAGAGTAATCAATACTAGTCAGTATCTAAAAAATAAGACTTATATTAATAAGAGAACTATCTATTGCTGGAATCATAATATATCTCTTTACCAGAAGACTTATTTGAATATACTGAAAATTAATTAAGCTCATTTTGAAAATATATGTGATTATCTACTGAAAAATAGTTTTCTCTTATGACTTTATGATAATACCAAAAAGATATCCAAATAAAAGATCAAGATAATTATTGATAAAGATATAGTTACTATACATATAGTAAAGAATTTTCTTTTTAATTATACTGAAGTTTATAGATTGTCTAGTCTAGTAAGAAATATTAATTATATAACTTAATTAATTATCTTTTTATCTACAGAAATAAGTTATAAATCTATTTACTATAATTTTTAGCTGGCTTAGAAGAAGATAGTACTTTGTGTATACATATTTTACAAATTGTAATATCAGCTAACTTTGTATATCTAAATTATGAGCCTTTGAACTAATTTATATAATACTTATCAATACTTATAGAATGACTTATAATTCAAAGCTCATAAAGAGAAAGAGACTCAAGACTTATTAAAGAGATATAAAGAATATCTTGTCAAAGCCAAAACTGAGAAAAATTATTATAATAGAAATATATAGCTAGCTGAAGATTAAAAAAAACTCATTGATCAATATTTAATAACAAATAGTAAGATTCAATATTGTAGTATTGATACTATGTATTACTTATTATAGTTATAACTGAGCTCAAAATATCTATGTACCTCATTCAGATTAATAAATTAGCAAAATACATTATCTTAGTACTCATAAGATATATTTGTTTAATATCTAAAATAAAGTAGTCTATAAGTAAATTAATTACATATATATTGAATAAGAATGAACTTCTTAGAAAGGATCTAAATACTTAGCCTAGTCTTTGATAGAATTAAGCAATTGAACTAAGGTAAAAGATACTTAAAAATTACTTATGATAATATGAATAAACAAAAAGAAAATAATGCCACTTTTTGGTTTTATTTATATTTAGTAATTTGTAAGTATTACGAAAGTATTGAATTGAACTTCATAGTTCCAGATCATATTAAATTTAAATATAATAGTAGTTTTGGTTTGATTAAAAGGCTTTATTGTAAAACTATAGTAGATTGTATAAATTATATAGCATTACTAGATTAAATAAAATATAGTATTAAAATAATAATAAAAGTTTTCAATACTTTAATATTCTGAGTAGTTTGGAAGTATACTTCAAGAAATTGTTTGATATATAAAAGTTTCAATATTTTCTTTTCATCAGAGTGAATCCAGATACTATCAAAGTATAAGAAATAGTCAATAGTCTATTCTAAGAATTCAAACTATTAAAAAGTAGTAAATCTGAGACTTTAAAAGTTATAGAAATAATTAAAATCTTATTATTTCCAGTATTAATATCTTTTCCTATAGAATCGAGATATCAGAAATATCTTTATCACAATATTTACTCATTTATTAGAGATAAATTTAAAGATATTACTTGTCCAAAACTAATTTATACTATTAATAAATAAAAATATTTACTGTGCCCCAGGGGGACCCACTGTCCCCCATTTTGTATGCTCTTTCTTTAGAACCCCTTATGGACAGAATTAGGTAGAGGATAGTGGGGCTCTCTGTCTTTGGCATTGGATGGAAAGTTGGGGCCTTTGCAGATGACATGGTGGTTGGTTTAGGATTAATTGCTGATGTCAAAGAGCTCAAGAAGACTGTGGAGTGGTATGAGGAGAACTCTAGAGCTAAGCTGAATTGGCATAAGTGTGAAACAATAGTACTAAGTAATGACCTGGTGGGAGGGGAGGTTATAGGAACAATTGTCCCCACTGGTGAAGCAGTGTGATACTTGAGCATCTATTTGTCAGTCTATGGATCAATTCTGCCCAGGCTTTGGTGGGAGCAGCAGATTGGAATCTGGGAGGAGGCCCTGTGGAGTTGGGGGAGAAGACAATTTTCTCTGGTAAGGTGGGTCTCGATTTTGAATGTCTACTGGCTGCCAAAGTTGTGATATCTGGCATATCATCTGGACTTCCCAGCCTGGGTGGTGAAGAGATTGATGAAGTCAGTGAAGGGATGGATTTGGGCTGGCAGGTAGAGTCAGATTGGTTGGGAGACCTTGTCCTTATCAGTGGCGAGAGGTGGTCTTGGGCTGGTTGACTTTCCAAAATGGTTACACTGCTTGAGAGCATGGTGGCTAAAGAGGGCAGTGGAATTGAGAGGAGGTGATTAGGTTCCTCTGCTGCAGAAGATCTGGGAGAGGTGGTCATTGCCAAGAGGCTCAACTAGTGATCTCCTCTCATTGGTTAGACTTCAGAACACTGAACAACTATGATATAAGGGATTTTGGTAGGGGATAGTGGAGGGAGTGCACCGCATTGGAATTCATTAGCAGGAGAATGAAGGAGAGGTGGCTTGAGACCCAGTGATATAGAGATGGGATCGTATACTGCTGGGTGGCACTCCTTTAATTGAGTTTGACATTAGTGATAGAATGGAATGCCAAAGGGGACCAGGCCAGGATCTGTGGCCTAGCAGTTGGCAAGGAGTTGGAATTGATGAAGAATGGAACTAGCATGGTGTTTGAACCTGGAGTGCCACAGTGAGAAAGTGGATACCGCCAAAGTACTAAGTGGTCTAGTGGTACATGCTACAGAGAAATGTAATGCTCAACTTTTGCTTGAGGTACCTTATTATAGGGGGTTGGTTTGACTGTAAGAAGTACCATTATATAGAGCAGGAGGGGGGTTATGTACAGATGCCTGAACATTGGCTAGGAGAGTGTGAGATATTGGGGGAATTTTGGCGGGCAATTGGAGAATGCTTGGGGGTATAGCATAGGGGAGATGAAGTATGGGGGAGGTGGGAGGACTTGAGGGATTGATTGATAGGGGGGATAGGGAAGGAGTAGCTTATCTTGGGCTGGGCTTTGGCTATTTGGGTGGAGCTGGCCAGTCACTGGCTATTTGTTTTTGAAGATAGAAGGAGACAAGGCATGGGGGACTAGTTGTTGCAGTGGCATAAGCTTATGGAAGACACCTTAACAGGCTGGTGGCTTGGTTGGGGACTACAGGATGGTCGGAGGTACCACTTAGTAGAGAAAATTTGTGGACAGAGTAGGGGAAGAGTTGGAGTAGTTGGTGAAAGGGTGATCTTTATTCATGAGGAGGTGGTGAGGGGCCCCCCTGTGGGGATTGGGTAGTGGGTGGTGATGATGTATACTTATTCATAGACTAGGTAATAAAGGCAGAGTCTAAGTGACTATAAAAAAAAAAAAAATAAAATAAAAATAAAAATATTTACTTCTTTACTTTTGATTAAGGCTACTTTTTAATCTTGATTTGAGTTACAAACTAACTATTTTATTACTCTAATTGAACTTTTAACTTATTAATTTCCCTTACTAGTTCTTTGAGAGTTAATTTTTTAATTTTTCTACTTCTACTTCTAATTCTTTAATCTTGTCTAATAATTCTTGCTTTTGTCTTTTATATAGTCTTCAGCAACTCCCAAGGCTTTAAGATAAGTATCTGCTTCTATAGCTAATTGATTTTTTTTTCTTTTATAAAGTATTTATCTTATAAAGTATTTATCTATCTTTTATAAAATACTGATTGACTTATCTCTTTATTAGGTAAAAGTAAAAGCTCTTTTTTCTTTATGTTTTCATTATGTCTAATATAATAGCAAATATATTTATTACTCTAAAAGTCAAAATTTAGTTTAGTTTTTAATTTTCTATATCTTTTACATTTGAGTAATTTATTATTTAAAAACTTTTCTTTATATTTTTTATATATATAGTTATTTTTCATTATTTTGCTAACTACTTTGCTATGAGTTTTTATTTGATAGATATATTGATTTTTACTATTTTCAAAGTGAGAGAAAAAAATCACAATTATTCTCTCTATTTTATTCTTTTAATTCCAAGATTGTGTAAATTAACTCTCTTACTATTACTTAGTCTTAACTTCTATTTAAGTAATTATTTCTTGAGTTTGAGACTTAATCTTTTCTGATAATTGTGAAAATTTACTTTTTATTTTTATTCCTAATGTCTTAAACTTGCTTGATATTTTAGATAAAGCTTTTTTGAATAAATATAATTATCTTTATAAATTCTCTTATTCTACCTCTTGAGTTTTGTTTTTTTTTTTATACTCTTTTGCTAATAATCTTTTTTACTTATTTAATTTTACTTAAAGTTCCTTAATCTTAGCTTTCTGAATAGCATTTTTCTTATATTCTTTTTTTTTATCAATTTTGACTTATCTCTAATTTTTTCTTTTAAAAAGCTTTCTTCTTATTATTTTATTTCTTGCTAATTTTGATAAAAGAGATAAAGTGAATTTTAGTATCCACTTCTCATTTCTCAATAATTCTTATAACAATCTCATTGAGTTTATCTAATTCACTATTTTTGATTTTCTCTAATAATTTTTATAGTTCTTCTTTTAACTAATAAACTCTTTCATTTTCTATATCCTTTTCTATTAATTCAGAATAATCTAATAAAAGTTTTTCAATAGTTTTTTTGTTTAATTTTAACTTTGTAATTCATTCAAAAATATCTTTTACTATATCTTTAAGAGAAATACTATAAAGATCATAACAATTTCTAAACTCTTCCCTTTGGTCTTCTTCAAATGGTTTCTTTTTTATCTTATTCTCTTATAATCATTTTTCAATAATTTTCTTACTTTTCTCTAAATCTAAACCTTATAGAGTAGAGAAAATATCTTTTTTAATATTATTTATTTTATTATAATGTTTAAATCAATTATAATAATATTGAATATATTGATAAAATAAGTAAATATATCCTTACCAAGCACTTTTAGCAGAATAATTCTAACAAAGCCTTGGCTAGTATTCTTTATTATTAATTTGGATAATTTTATCAACTATTACTAAATCAGGATCATGAGTAATATATCTATCCTCTAAATATTTAATTATCTCTTATTTAATTTCTTTGTTATTCAATTGCTTAACTTGTAATAGTATTTTTAATTATTTGATTTGATTTAATAATTTTTTATTTCTCTCTTAGAGTTCATTAATTATATTTTTTTGTCATAAATTTATATTTATTTTTCTTTTATATACTTATATATTTCTTTTATAAGATTATTTTAAGTATATAAATTATTTTAATCAAAACAAAAAACAAAAAACAAAAAATAATGATTATTTTTCTTTAAGGTGATTCTATTAGAATAGAAGAAATTTACCAGATTTTATTATTTTTATTGATGATAATCCAGTTATAGAGGAATTTATAGTACAAAAATAAAGAAATATTTTCTGAAAAAAATCATATTCTGCTCTCAGAAGATATATCAAAGTCCTATCAATATTAGTAAAAACTTTAAAAGAAGTATAAAAACAAAGTATTAGACTATAGTTTCAGATTACTTACTATAGTTATTGAATCATTAAAAAGTATAAGCAAAGTGATAATGAAAATAAAATCTTTAAGTCTAATAAATAAGTAATGTCAAATATTCACTTTATCTGGTTTTTTTTTTTTACAGTATACTCTATATAGTTATAATAATTGAATATAAAAAAGTAATTGAGTTCTTAAAAATAGATTAGAGTTGTGATTATTTATCTAAGATTTCTAAGAAAGTATTTGTCAAGATGTATAAAGTTTTTTCAAGTTCTTACTAAGTCTAAATAAGATATCTTTTTAATAGTCTAACTTAGATCTATAGATATGTAGAGGAGTAATTAATACTAGTTGATATCTTAAAAATAAAACTTAAATCAATAAGAGAACTATCTACTGCTGAAATTATAATATAACTATTTGTTAAAAATATCAGAAATTATTTGCTAAAAAATGATTTTTTTTTTTTTTTTAATAAACTCTATATTTTACAGATTTTTATTAAAAGGAAATCTAGACTATATAGGCCAAAATTCTCCCCCACCTCCCTTTGAGTATTATATCTATATTAAATATAAGCTAGTTATTATCTAGTAGCTCAACTATACTAAATACAATAGAATAATAAGTTTATATCTTATTTTGTATATTATGCTCTCTCTACTATTAGAGAGAAAGCAACTATATATAAGATAGAAGAAGATTTCTAATACTCCACTACTTAAGTCTATAGACTTTAATTATATTGCTATATATATTAGCTTCTAATTTTAGTTGAGTATAGCTAAGATATTTAACTTAGATAATCTCAGATCTTCTAATAATTTCTCAATAATACTACAATATATTAAAAGCTATCAAGAGTAATACCTATTATCTAACTACTTTGCACTAATTAGAAAGCTCTACTGATATAGCATCTACTCTAGTTTTGATTACTATTACTAGTCTGATATCTAACTAATCTACTATAATTACTTATCCTTTTATCTATAATAGCTATCTCCTCTCTCATTCTGATCTCACCTAAGAAATAGTTATTTATATCAGAACTATACTTACTAAAAAGCTTGTCAAAGCTCAGAGGGCTCTACTATAGATACTAAGAATCTATAAGTAATCTATACTAATACTTGATATCTAAGATTAGCTGACTCTTTATATAATCTATAATATACTGAGATAATATTTTATTGATAATAGTAAAAAGAAAAAGATATTATACTAAAATAGATATATCTCAGATATAGTCAGAGATACTAAAAACTATAAAAAAGTAGAGAAAATACTAATCTGATACTAATAAAAGAGTAACTCATTATTATTGTCTCTCTTCTACTATACTTTTATAGAGAGATGGGACAGACTGCTATTGGGGGCACTCTACTTATTGAGTTTAATATGGCAAGGTCAAGATGAAGAGAATGGCATCTGGTCTAGATAGTTGGCTGGGCCTGGGAAAGGCATCGATAGCTACTGTTGAGGGACAGGAAGAGGCCACCTTGGGAGGGTCAGGTGGTAGGGGAGAGGAGGGAGTAGGGGCTAGAGATATGACTGCTGATGGTGCTGTGACTAAAGATCTGGAAAAAAATCCAGATATGATGGTGGTTGGCAGTTCAGGACAGAGAGTGGGCATGAGGCCCAGGGATCTGATAGATGGTATAATGGGTTTGATATTGGCACTGTTACTCAAGAAATCAAGGTCAGAATTTACTATCACATTGTGTTTCTGAGACTTGGCAGTGACTGTAAGGATGATCTTAGGGCTGGTGGTACAGGAGGTGAAGGGGGCAGCTTCAGTGAAGTTCTTGAAGGAGAAGGAAGGGGTTGAGATTGGGTTTGAGAAAGAGGTGTTATTGTTGGAGGCTATGGAGAAGGGGGTGATAGTGGGTGGAGTGGTGGTCTCTATGGCCAGGTGCATATATTGGGACCCCTGAGTGGTACAGCTGATAGTGCTGGATCTCCCTATGGTGTTGAGAGAGAGGGCCAGGAAGTTGGTTATAGAAGCGGTCAAGGAGTATAGGGAGATTGTAGATATTGGGTTCAGAGTCTGGGAGGGCACTGAGCTCCAAACTAGAGATGTCAATGTCTGGGTAAGACTGGCTAGAAAGGAGAACACAGGGAAGATGAGAGACTGGCCAGCATCTCTTAAGTGGGGACCAGTGGAGTGCAAGGTCTCAAGGGTAAAAGAGATACTAGAAGAAGAGGAGGATTTGCTAGAGGCTCTTGAGAATCTAGCAGGAGTGGTTGAGAGGAGGAGATTGGCTTGAAAGGAGTATGAAGCCAAGATAGTGGTGGAAATGGTGGATGGCAAGAGGGTCAGGATGGACTGAGCAATCTGGGAGAAGATGCAGAGAAGGTGTATCCAGAAAGAGCTGCTAGAGAAGTTGGGAGACAGTAGGGTAGATGGTGGTACAGAGGAAGGTGGTGCAGGACTGTGGGAGAGTACCTGGGCTGGGGAGCACAGGACAACCCAAGGTGACGATCGGCTTTCACCAGTACCATTCGGGTGACACAAGACTCAGGCGACACTTTTTTTCAACGTTTTTGGTGACAGACGACTAGCAACATGGACAGCATTGATCAAACTGGTGAGCATACTGGCCAGGGGGGTGACAGCGCCTTTGGCTGGCAGCAGGTGGGGAGGAGGGGTGATGGTTTGGGGATGCCGGAGGCCTCGAGGGGAAGCAGAGGCGCCAGCGGCGGAGGGAGGGGCGGTCTGAGACAGAGAGGAGGGGGGAGGTCGACCTTTGCTGACACGGTCAGGATGGGGAAGATGGCCTCTGGACTGGATGGTTGGCTGGGACTGGGGAAGGCTACGACGACTGCTGCTAGAGGACAGGGCGGTGTGCCCAGGGGTGCCTCTAGTGGTAGGGTAGGTGCCGGAGTAGGGGCTAGAGATGGGGCTGTGACTGCTGATGGGGCTGTGACTGGGGATCTGGCAAAAAATCCAGATGTGACAGTGGTGGGCGGTGCAGGGCAGGGAGGGGGCACGAGGCCCGGGGACCTGGCAGATGGCGTGACGGGCATGGTGTCGGCCCTGTTACTCAAGAAGTCGAGGTTGGAATTCGCAGTCACTATGTGCTTCCGAGGCTTGGCGGTGACGGCGAGGATGATTTTGGGGCTGGTGACGCAGGAGGCTAAGGGAGCGGCCTCCATAAAGTTCTTGAGGGGGAAGGAGGGGGTAGAGGTGGGGTTTGAGGAGGAAGACGCCCTGTTGGCAGCTATGGAGAAGGGGATGACGGTTGGCGGGGTGGTGGTCCCTATGGCCCGGTGCATGCGCTGGGACCCTCGGGTGGTACAGTTGACGGTGTTGGATCTCCCAACTGTGTCGAAGGAGAGGACCAGGGAGTTCGTTGTGGAGGTGATCAAGGAGTATGGCGAGATCATGGATGTTGGGTTCAAGGTCTGGGAGGGCACGGTACTTAGGACTGGTGATGTCGACGTCAGGGTGAGGCTGTTTGGGAAGAAGAATACGGGAAGGTCGAGGGACTGGCCGGCGATGCTAAGGTGGGGGCCAGTGGAGTGTAAGGTCGTGAGGGTGAAGGGGATGCAGGAGGAGGAGGAGGACCTATTGGAGGCGCTGGAGGATTTGGAAGGGGCGGTTGCAAGGAGAAGATTGGCCTGGAAGGAGTTCGAGGCCAGGACGGTGGTAGGGGAGGTGGACGGGAAGAGGGTCCGGATGGAGAAGGGGGTTTGGGAGAGGATGCAGGGGAGGAAAATACAGAAGGAGCTGCTGGTGAGGTTGGGTGAGGGGAGGACCAGTGGAAGCTCGGAAGAAGGTGCTACAGGGTTGAGGGAGAGCGCTTGGGCTGAGGGGGGAGAGTTAGCCCAAGGTGGGGCTCAGATTGGAGGGAGGATAGAGGAGGAGGGTGTGTCGGCGGTGGATGCAGAAATGGGTGAAGGTGTACACCCTCAGTATAGTGTTCTGGGTGGGGCGGAGGGGGAGGAGGAGCTGATGGATGTACTGGATGAGGAGTGGGATGAGTCAGTGAGGAGGAGCACACTGATGGACCCGGAGGTGGATGTGGGCTGTATCGCTCAGGGTGCGGCAGAGGTGGTGGATGAGGAAAAGTGGATGTGGAAGACCCTAGAAGGGGTGGCGGCAGAAGAGCTGGGGGGTGAGGACTTCTAGGTGATGGAGGAGAGGCATTGGGAGGACATTCTGTGAGGGGAGGAGGTGCCGAGGAAGATGAGGAATGAGATCCTGGCTGTCCTCTTGGAATCTGTTGAATATCAGGTGGATGATCAGAGGGAGGGGGAGCTTCGGAAGATTGCGAGCAACAGGGCACTTTTCTTGTGGAATTCGAGGAAGGGGCTGGAGAAGTGGCGTGCAGTCTGCCTGGACTACCGGTCAGAGATGGAGGTCGTGGATGGAGTGGAATGCCAGGAAATCTTGGAGGCACTGGATGCTCAGGCTGTTGTGGAGGGGGACTTGGAGGTAGAAAGGCGTTTGGATCTGGCTGGAGATGAGATGAGCATGGAGTACTAGGTTGGGAGAGCCAATTTTACATTTCTTCAATATGAACAGTACAACCAGAATATTCTCATTGAACGTTAATGGGCTACGGGGGGCTGCTAGGAGGAAGTTCATTTTTGGCTGGCTCAAGGGACTGGATGTGGACCTTTTCTTGCTTCAGGATATTCGATATGAGGAGGAGGTGGACTTACAGGATTGGACTAAGGAATGGGGGGGTGTGGCGGTATGGAGGGGGAAAGTATGTATTCTTGTTCGGAAGGGGTTGGGGGACATTGTGGACATTG
>RBNI01003864.1:0-15056 GCA_003990745.1 Jimgerdemannia flammicorona
GGTTAATTTACTGGGAGGAGGGAAAAGGAAGGCGGTGACGATCGTGAGTGAGCGAGTGCAATATTACTGTTAGTAGATGAGAGGGAGATTTTGATACGTATGCCCACTCAAACACATAAGCTTTTCCCTCTAACCAATTCAATGCAGTCGAGCTCACCTCCAGGGGGACGTTCACAACAGTCGCGCGCGTTCTTCCTGTGACAATCCGCCAGGCCCTTAGTTATCAATATCCTCCTCTGCAGGTCCTTAACAATGTCTCGCAGGTTCGCTATAATGTATAGTCAAGGTGGTTGTCCGATTCGTCGGCGGGGCGGTCCCGCTATGGTTCCATCTAACGAGGTGGGAGGGTGGGAGGTGTCGGATGGCAGTGGTGTTGTCTGGTTCTGGTGGGGAATTCAGACAAGGGCTTCCATGATAGAATATTATAACGCACTGGAATCCATTGGTTAAGGATATCATTCCCGCATTTGGTGGTGTTAGCCGTCGAATTAATTTGAATCGTCAACGGCTACTATGAAACAGATGTTGAGACTGTGATGTCACCAGAGTATGGCGTCACCATCGAACCATCGACAAGCCATTCGCCTCATCACGGCGCTCCATCCAATGAGCAGTCGCACACTTGTTGGAAATATTCAATCTGACACCAAACTACTGCATTGCATAATTTTTCTCTCGCCCCCATCATAATGACTAGGTCCGGATGTCCGATATGATTCCGCCATTCTTTCTGCTGTGCTCCTTCCTGTCTCTGATGTGCTCCTGTCTTCTGGCTGTGGGTCTTTATGTGCGGGATACTCGTCTTTCTGCTGTGCTCTTGTCTTGTGGCTTTAGATAGACTTTGTACTTAGGATATCAGGATAGGCTTTAAAGAGTGCCGGGGTGGGATAGGGCGGCGGGCACTATAAATATACAGCTGGAAAATAAAATAATAAAATAATAATAAAATAACAAATAATATTAATAATATAACAAAATGCTTGCCAAGGACCAACCAACGACAAAGAGTATATTATCAGCGTAGGTTGGGACATCAGTAGCACATGCCAGGTGCGAGCGTTCATGTGTATCACCACATTGAGTGGCCTGTTCATGCGTGTTAATCTCTTGTGATTTTCTTACCATGAAACCAGCGGAGGGATCCTGCTTGGACGAGACCTCGATTATGTCGAGCGTGTCACCGCACTGCAACGCGAACTGGTATTGTGTGTAGTTTTAATTTTTTTTTTAAAAAAAATAAAATAAAATTTCAACACATTCTTTTACCCTCTAACAATTTCGTCAACAACACAAATACAAGACCCAGGGCAGAAAGGGTGTAGCGAGTCAGTGCTATCATCTCCACAAACGAGGAAAGTGGATACTTCTTGGGGCGAATTGAGGATTATACTTAGAAATATTTCTACTAATTCTCTTCAACTAATCCTTCTAAATACATTTCTTCATATTATGTATCTCCGCAGGGAATAGCAACAGCGAAAAGAACAATGGCACTCTATCTGAAGTACAGAAGTTGAACTAGAACATAAAATTCTTCACTCATAATGTAGAATTATAGAAAAATGTAGAAATATAGAATATTGTATTTCAATTTCAAGTTGACACCCGAGGGAATCCTTAATAATTACGGATCCTTTAATTGCGCGCTTCTTGCTCGAATGCACCGAGATTTCCCGTTCTAGTCGATATGGCTAAAATCTGCGCCTGTCAATACAGTGTTTTGCTACTAATTTACTCGCGCCACGAAATCCTATCGAAATGCCTCAAGAATCATAGTAGAGCCTCGTAACTGGGGTAAATCGGACTATCATTCCACGACCTTAAATTGCAAACACATGCGTTACAGCGACCACCCAATACCAGCCTCCCAACCATGCTTTTTTAGCATTTTAGAAAGACGGCCTATCCGTAATATGTCAAATCCCCTTCTATCATATACCCATTACGTATTCAACAATGAGCCCTGTTTATTTTGAGCCCTTTGTCGGCCAGGCCTCGAATGACCTGATTCTCTGGTAGGTCAACGTTATCATTTATCCCTCGCCCTACTTCTCGGCGAATCCCAAACCGTTCGCTCATTGGTATTATACCTCTTTATTGATGCGCTGCAATTTCATCAAGATAGCTGTGACAAAGGACGTGAAGCGGGTGTTCGAATAAGCGTGTTCGTTATTCTCCATCACGAACAAGTGGATAATTTCATTCCTAAGTTCAAACGTGAGCAGCATGACTACGGTTTCACTATATCGATTGGGACAACAATAGAGAACCCAAATTCAAGTTCAACGTCGCTCTCCTGAGCCGGTACCACGTATTCGCCATGAGGAGGCTTGATGGAGGAGGTAATTGTGATTTCATTAATTGGGAGAGGCGAGCGAGGTATGCTGAAGTTTAGATATAAAGTGGTGGAGAATAGTAGGAAAGGTGATGGGGTGAGGCAGTCGATAGCTGGTGAAGGGTAGTGGGAATGCTGATAATATTTTGGAGAGATCGAAGGAGGTCAACGTCGACGAGACCGTGGGTCGCTCAGTGTGGAAGGCATTTTTGAAATACCTAGAAGTTCCAAATTACAAAGTTGATCTCAAGGTATGTCTCTGGAGTCGCGATATAAAGGATATAGTTATACCAACCAAAATTTCACGCTGATTTATCGTTGCACAATTATTCTATTCTCCCTTGACGCCTTTTATTCCTTAAAACCGAAATGATATAGAAACTTAACCTAGCATCTCTGCCGCAGAAAAAATTTGACATAGTGTTGAAATTAATCGAAGAAAATTTAAAAATATGGAGGAATATTATGCTCTCACAGGGATTTCCTTATATTATGTTACCCATGTAGAAAAGCATATGACCCTACAAATATTTTTGTAATGTATAACTCACTGCACTGAAAATATCCTAACGGGAATTTGGATCCGAGTGGTCATGGTATTAAACCTCCTCAAAAGTACAGACACACTGATTTGTTTTGAAAAGACAGAACTGACACAAACTAAAGAAGAGAATGAAATTGACCAAAAAAAAAAAAAAGGAGAGGGCTTTTCAAGTCCGCAGGGATAGAATCCTGTTGGGTACCGTCATTTATTACCCATGGAATATCCACCTAACCCTGGCTCCACGGTTTCGAGCTTGGACTCACTTTTCCCTTTCTAACAAATCTGCTCCTTCCTTCATTACTCACCCTATGATGCTATAATCATGACCGTCGCTCTTGCTTCACGGAAAACTAATAATCACCTAGCAGTTTGCCCAAATCCGTTAACAGTTTCTCCAACTTCACAAGATGTCGGGTACGACCTGATGAGCTATGGGAAATGATGCATCAATGTTAGCGCAGTATGACGTACACTACTGTCGACATGACCAATGCAAGTTGGACAAAACGCAGTGTTTGAGTTATGGTCAACAGAGTAGAAACACCGAAAGATCATACATTACATTTGGGTGTCCACTCTCTTTCTCCTCTTGATGCAAAGACCTGTCCTCATCTTCGCAACCTTCACCGCCACCTGTCGATGATACACGACATCTCCCACATATCACATATCCTTCAATACATCCGCAAAGATGGCATATCTCCTAAATACCTTTCAATTGTCTAATATCAGATTCCGTGTGCATAACACAATCGATGGAATTTGGTCTCACGATGGGTTTAATTTGCTTCCTTAGGTGCTTTGCTGGTCTATTATGAGAAAGGGGGGTATGAGAAATGGTCCACCAAGCTACAGATATCTAGGAATGGCTCATTTGAACAGAGATATTATTCGAAGTGACACTTCGCAAGAGATTCCGTGACGGCAATAGGAAGCCTGTCACGAATTTTAAAATGTCGGGTTAACAAAGAGATTATCGTTCCATTCGGGCATTGTTGAGGGAGTGGAATGACAGGGTGTTGGAAGTTCTGCTAAAAACTCTGTTGGGTGTAGATGAGGTGGTTGAATACCCGTGGGGGTGAAAGCGTGTATGGATGAATGGGTGTGGGGTGAATGGGGGTGGGTAGGAATGCATGTGAGGTGGGGTGTTTGCTTTCGTTCTGTGTAAAGGCACATACTCCCAAACCGATGTGACATAATTCGATTCTTGTGGAACGATGAATGGGAACATCACGTAGAGATGTTTTAAGTTTGCGTATATCTCGGGATGATGTATCCTCGAGGCCCTTCCATAGGCTTACGAAGCGTGCTTATATTTCTCATAGTATTACTCGGGAAAATTGTGTATAAATATCAGTATCAATAAAGCCCAGTCTTGAAATGTCTGAAATTTGCGTATTCCGGAAAAAATCAAGTCATCCAAGGAATCCCCGTATAATAAATCGCTTTTCAGGCTCACACGATGGAATTTATTAGTCCTAGATCCTAATTTTTCAAGTTCCAAACCGCCCCTTTTATTAACGAATTTTTGCAATTAATTCCTATGGAACCTCCAAGGTCACAAATTCAATGCTAAATCTCGTTCACGATCACGTGCCTTTACATGTATTTTTGAGGCTTTGTACGTCTTAGCCTTAATACCCTCATGCAAAAGGTATATGCAAGTTTCAGGAGATGCGCCCTGCCAATTTCTAATTTCGAACCGTGACAATCAAACGGTACACACTATTTATGCTTTCTTTGCTCATTTCTACTTGCATTCATGCTCGATCTCCTTTATGGGGGACTTGGGCAGATTCCGCGCCGTATGCTGGATGTACACATGCAGCTCTCCACGTTATGTTGTTCACGTGGATGCCGTCCTGGCCTACTTTATTTGTTAGGAACAAATTTCAGGTGGAACATTACATGAATCTCCAGGTCACAGTGTCGAGGTTTACCTATTCCTGTCACCCGAGAACTTTATTCCTTCACAACTCTCTGAGTCTTGGAGTGGGCGTTTGACTTCAACATGAACCACCTTATTTGCGTGCCATTAGACAACGCCACCTGTATGCGAGCAGATCAATCTCTGTTCCGAGGACGGAAACTTTTTGACGAGCTAGAAAGGGGTAGGCAGGTGATCTAAATTCCTGAATCCTGAACCACGTACTCTTCCTCATGTAGCCGCGTTTCCCTGGCAGGCCTCGTCAAGCAACTTTGCAATTGCAAGTGTGAGCCGGAACGTTTTAATCAGGGTGAATATGTGTAACTGTTTATTATTTGGGGGCGAAGGATGGGTTATAGGAATCGAACAGAGAGGAAGAATGTAATGAGTGGATATGTGGATGGAACCTGCACGGAGTCTTAAAACCATATTGACATCAGAAACGTAGGCCTTCGAAAAGTTTGATTGGCTCCATCCCAAACAATGCTGTTACTATCATCCCGAAGCGTCCTTACCCAGCACATGACTAATACCTCAGGGAAGCCCTCCTCGTCTAGCATCAACGTCATATCCTTCTCGACCCCCACCTGCATTCTGAAGAAGAATTGGATGGGACAACTGCATAATTCTGCGATACACAGCCGAGTGACGAAGCCAAGTGTACACGGAGAACACAGGTAGGAGGAGGCGAGACGAGCAGGGAGAACATTTGGCATCAGGTCGCGTGTGGGGGCGGGGGCGCAGGGTCAGACTGAATTCAACAGCATGACAATCGTCACATCTGCTTTTACATTTTCGTACCTTACCATTATTACAACAACAGCGCTCAAAGTGAACCAGCGCGTTAGCCGATACTCTGAAATCGGACACGAGTTTGCAAAACTGAGTCTGATGTAGGAACGAAGATCGTTATATTTTTTGCATTCGTCTGTTTAGCTTTCCGGCTAACACCTGCACATATGCATTTCTCTGTAGGAAATTGCACTAAGAAGAAAGGAACCAGCGCAGTAGCCGAAGCACCGACAACGATCACGAGCCCATAAGACCTGGATCTGGGCGGTATGTAAGAATTAAGCGCGTTACATTTTTTATATTCGCTTGTTTATCGTTGAGGCTTACGAGCACGGGTATGCATTTACGTGTTCCTCCGCAGGGAATGGTATTGGCGAGAAGAATACAGCGTGCTAGCCAAAACACCGAGCTACAGCGCCATGCTGGATTCTCAGTTGCGGTTCCTCGACGCCTGCACCACCGTCTATCAGAACCTGGCGGGCCAGCGGTCTTGCTCACGAGTGCCTTCTCGACTCAGGACACCTGGGCCCTGGCCAGAAAGGCCGGAGTCACGGAGCTGTTGGAAAACGCTTATGGTACAAGACATGATTGGTTATGATGGCAGTTTTGATTCGAGAACTTGTACTGGCTGTATCGAGGATCGATATGAAGAGGGTCCTGGTTCTAAAAGGAGGTACATGTTCAATGTTGTGAATTCCGGTCAGTCACCATAATGAACGAATCAGGCACGAAGACATGAAAAGAGTGTAGTGTCCTGCGCAACTATCTGGTGCACGAGTCGCAAAGATTCCAATCGCTCCGAATCAGAGTGCAGTAAATATAAATGAAGTAGAATTTCATTTGCCAGAACACACCCTTTGGATTCTGGCACCCTTTTGCGCAGTCCCGGTGTCTGTGCTGCTTCTCTATTTGAGCTATTACATATTACTTCCTGGTCTGCTACTCATATTCTCTCCCATGTTCTTCAAAACTGTGTGCATATTTATGTATATACCAAAAAAAAAAAAGTACATTCAAATTCTAATAGTATATCATCTTAATTATAAATAGTTAACTTATTTTAGAGTATATAATATTATATAAATAAATTAATCCAAATATTTTATTTTATTTTGAATAAAATGAATAAATAAATAAATAAATAAATTACCTTTAATTTATTTTATATTTAAATTTATATATATTAAATTTTTTATTACAAAAACTAAAAATGTAATTTTTATAAGTAACTTTGATATTAAAAAAAAGAGAGAGTTATTTGCTATTTATAATTAGAAACAATATATATATATATTATTTTTGTATAATATCATAATAGATAATATTTTTATATAATATTTTTAGTTAATTTTATTAAAATTTTAAAATAATCAGTTTATTTTCTAAAGATTAATATAATTTTAATTAAATATCAAATATAGTAAAATTTAATTATTAATAGATTTTAGCTAATTAATATCTATAAGCTAATTTATAAAATAATTTTTTTTAAAATATAATTATATTAATTTAATAATTCAAGATATAAAAATAATTATATTTATAAAATATTATAATTGTAATAAATATATATTGATAGAATTAATATATTGTAAATAATCTAAAATAACTATTGACTTTAAGTTCTGAGTTCTATAAGAAAGTACTAAGTTCTATATATCTGTTGCTGAGGTATAGTCTAATTATTACTTTCAGATTCTTATATTAAGTAAAGATAGTACTTTATGAGAGTACATTAGCTATCTTATTTTGGATACCAGTAATATATTTGATTTTAATATTAAAAAATATAAGAGTTTGTATATATTATACTTGTCTTTTTATAAGAATGAATTCTATTTAGATTTTATTTTATTTTTTTATTTATTTATTTATTTATTTATTACTAATCTATCTATATCAAAATATTACACACTGCTCACCTTACTATCTTATTTTCTTATAAGGCCCATCTACTACTTCTTTATAGTTAAAAGCTACTATAGTCTCAATAGTCTAGACTCTTCTTCTACTTCTAATATATATTCTTTCTACTAATCTATATTCTTTCTACTAATCCATATCATCTACATATTTTCTCTAAGATCTCATTCTATCTACTATCTATTCAATAGGTCTAACAAAAGCTATTCTTACTATATCAATTTCATCTCTAGTATTGATTTTCTATTATCCTCAAAAATATACAATCAGTAACTAAAAAGACTAATCCAAACTATCTCACTCACTAGTTCTACTCAGAGGGTATCTCACCTTCTCCTCTCTACTCTCTCTAATAGTTATACTCTAAGCTAGTTTGCAATAGTCAATCAGAAATTAGATATTACCTTACACTTTCTAAGCCATTATTTAGAAGTCTGTACCACTCTCCTCTTTTGCTCAATATTAAAGCAATCCTCACAATTAAAGGAACCACTATCTACCAAATAATCTATTCTGAATTTCAGTATTATATTTCTCTATAAGAGTCTCCACCATACTATCTAAAACTTAGGTGAGAGCTACTTTAATATAATCTCACTCTAAGATCAGATATTGGTCCAGTCTTAAGTCTCACTAATATCTATCACTTGTCAACTTTCAGGCCACAGATCTCTACTCAGTCCTCATTGATACTCTACTCTATCCTAAAGCTAGAAATTATCTATCAGAAAGCTCCTCCAGCAAAAGATAATCTCACCTCTATATTTCTGGTCTTTAGGCTTTACTATTCTTATTTCTATATTAGTAGAGTCTAAATATTATGAGCTCATTAACAACCCCCCACTAGAATCTCTTATATGTATTATATTCAATAGCTCTTCTCTAATACTATCAGAAATAATAAGTCTTTAGAGATCTCTTTTTTTTTTTTTTTTTTTTTTTTTTTTTTTTTTTTTTTTTTTTTTTTATCGTCACTTGCACTTCCACTTTTATTACCATTTACTATTCAATCTATTTTATATTAATACAAAGGTACTGTTATTTTTTTCTTTTTTTCTTTTTTTTTTTTTTTTTTTTTTTTTTTTTTTTTTTTTTTTTTTTTTTTTTTTTTTTATAGTCACTTGGACTTCCACTTTTATTACCAATTACTATTCAATCTATGTTATATTAATACAAAGGTACTGACATATCCTTCACCCAATCCTATGCAGACTCTCTTTTCTCCCTCTCTCTCTATCTCTCTAGAGAGTTACCAACCCCCCAGTGACTCCAACTCTCTCTCTGTTCTTTATATAAATATATTCTACAAGTCTCCTATAGCTACCCCCTCCAGGTTCCCACCCCTGCTATCACCTGTTCAGAATGTCTAGCAATAATTACTTTCATCTTACAAACCTATACCCCAACTGCTAATCATTGACCATCCTCAAATACATAGAGCTAATGTCTAGCAAGCCTAATCTAAATAGCTAGAGCCACCCGAAAGTCAACTACTCATCTCCAACTCCTTCTACCAACTTATGCTGAAGATCACCCCACCTCTCACCCTCCTCTCTCCCCAAAGATCACAACTCCAGCTGGTCCTTGATGACTTACCAGAAATCTCCCAGAACCTTATACTCTCTAAGCCAATGCTCAGAGATCTGTACTATACCCCCTATCTGCCCAACATCCAGATACTCCTCATACTCCAAAGCACTCCCTTCTACCAAATGTTTAGACTGGAAGTTCAGCATTATGTTATATCTCAGAATTTACCACTATACTATCCAGAACTTGGGGGGGAGCCATCTTGCCACTTGCTTGCATCAAGACTAGACACTATTTCAGTTCCACTCTTCACTAATCCCTACCCCCTACCATGTCTCTAGCCACAAATTCCTCCCATACTCTCATAGACATTTCATGCTATCTTCCAGCTGAAAATTCTCTACCAGTATACCTCCTAACAGTAGGTAGTTCTATCTCTATATCTGTAGTCTTCATTTCTCCTCTCTCTTATTATCTCTCTACTGAAGACCAATGTGGTGAGCACTATCTACTATGTACTCTCCACCAGAATCCTCTATAGTACATCTTCTTACTCTCTTTGAGAGCCATCAGAGAGAGCAGATCACCAGTCATATTATAGAGAGAGCACTGAGCTTTCCACACTCTCTGCATAAGGGGTACTTACTCTTGACCTCACAATTTGCTCACTTGCTTTAGCTACTATACCCTTAAGCAGTATAGGTGCTTGGTGAAGTCCACCAGGTCTAGCCCACCTCTGTTTACTGGTAATATCAATATCTTCCAGCTGACCTGGCTCTGCCACTCCACCCAGATCTATGACCTGGCTATCTTCAATAGTCTCTTGACCACTCATGCTAGAAAGTCTAAGTGATACCCCACATACTATAGCTTTGACAGCCAGTATATATTTAGCACTATTACTCTCCCTACTAGAGAGATATAACAGCCTCTCTACCCTAAGAGAATATCTCCTTATACTAGTAGCTACTGCTCTCATTAGTCATGAGATAGCAGGGAACCATATACTGAAAAATAAATCTCTAAGTAGTAAACTGCTTCACCTGCTAGGATCACTATTCCAATCACATTACTACTAACTATTTCTCTACCTAGAGTCAGAGTCTCACACTTATATTAATTGAGTCTAGCATCTGAATACCCCTCATACTATTCCACTGTATTCTTCAGTACTACTATATCCTCTACAGAGCCTAGCCTGATCACTATATCATCAGCAAAGGCCCCAACCTTCCAGTTCACTCCTAAAATGTCCAAACCCCCAACTCTGTATCATATCCTATCTAATAAGGGCTTCAATGAGAGAGTATAGAGAATCAGTAATAATAGATCTCCTTATAGCACTCCTCTGCCTAGAGGGAAGAACTCTCCCCTATACCTATTCACTATAATAGCCACTTGACTCTCCTCCAATAAGCAAATTAATAATCTTCTAAACCCTGGAAGAACCCTCATTTACTTCAATACCCCCTCCAGCCATATATACTGAATCCTATCATATACCTTCTCTTGATTCAGAAAGACTAGTCAACCATTAACCCTAGCTATATGAGTACTCTCAATAATACTATATATCTACACTATCTCATCCTGAATTAAACAACCACTAATAAAGTCCCTCTGCTTAGCCCCTAGTATCTGCTGAGCCACCTCTTATAGCCTGGCTACCAAAATCTTTGTCACCAACTTGTGGTCTATATCTAGAAGCATGATCAGTCTCCAGTTCTTCCAATTCTCTCTATTTCTCTTGTCTTTGTACAGCAGAGCTATAAGCTCCAGGTGCTGTCCCCCAATCTATATCTCCAAGCTAATGATCTCATCATATATCTGTATCATATCCTCTAACACAATCTCAACTCCAACCATCTTCTTCCAAAAATTCCAAGGCAACCCATTCTCCCCAGGGGCTATCTCTATACTCATCATTGCCAAGACCCAACATACCTCCTCTCCTTATACTGGAGCTCCAAGGTTGCCCAGATCTATAGCTGGGTCTGAGTACTAATCTTCCAACTGCTGTTCAATGTCAAGAGCATCCTCACCATCCTCCTCCTCACTCCACAGCTGCTCTCAGTGAGACTGCAGTAGATCTAATATCTCCAGCATTCCAGTTACCATATCTTCTACCTCATCTAATACTCCTTCCTACTGCTACCTCATCTTCCTCATCTATAATAGCCTTGATAGAAATTTAGTAGGCTGCTCTCCCTCCTCCAGACCTTACCATCTTAGTCAAGCTACTAACTCCTTCATCTGCATTTCCTCCTCTTGTCTAAGCAGCTCCTTCAGTTCATCTACCTTCTGCTAAATTCTCTAAATTCTCTAGTTCTCTTTCTCATAGTCTGCTAAAGACTCAGCCCACCTCTCCAGTAGTTTCTCCAATCTCTGTGAAGCCTACCTAACATGCTGTCTCTGCTGGGCTCTCCTCTCTCTCCCAGCCTTGCTCCAGTACTACTGAGCATCAGATTTCAGCCTCTGCTAATGATTCCTGATCTCCAACCCCTACACCCTCCAGCTAATAATCTTAGTACTAACAATCTTAGTGCTAACATCCACCACTCATTCTTCTTATAGAGTGCTATCCCCCAGCAGTAAGATATTTAGATACTAATGTCTAGGCCCATCTCCACTACTCTCAAACCTCCCTCTACCCAGCAACCCCCAGTGGTCTGACTATGGGCACCAGACTGTCTCAATCTCACTCTAGACATCTATGCCCAAGCACTCAGCCATTAACACCCAGTCAATCCTAAATCTCAGCCCTGCTACTCAGTATATATAGACCCTACTATCTGCCCACTTATGTTGCTCTGCATCCACCAAAGAACTCAGTCTCTTAATCTTCTCCCAATTTTCCATCTCTTGTTATTTTCCTCCCTCCATCTATTCTGTCTATTCTGCTATTATATATTATATTAAAGTCACTCCTCAGATAGTCAATTCCCACATCTGCCAAAACCTCAGCCTCTCACAATCCCTGAATCCAATCCACTCATTCCCCCCTTTCCACTAGGTAGTAATATGACCCAATAGTTAGGGAACTCCAGCCTGGCCTCCTCCACACTCTCTACACCAATCTGCTCTCCCAATGTCTAATGTCTCTAATGTCCCCCACCCTCTTCCTAACTAGAATGCCTACCTGACCCCACCATACTGCTGTACCTCTTCATTCTCTTATCTAGTCCAGTAAGTCTAAGTCTACATTATAGCCCATATCCTATAATAAGAAAAGATCTACATCTAGCCCCTTCAACTAACTAAAGAGATTCTGACATCTCATCACACCTATCAGTCTATTGACATTCAAAGAGAATATTCTAGTTATACTATTTATATTGAATAATTTATTTTAAGAAGACATGTCTACTCTATAATTTTATGCTCATCTCATCACCCACAATATCTAAGTTCCTCTCTGCCTTAAGCTCATCTGCTATCTCCTGTTAAGTATCCAGTGCTACTAAGATCTCCTGACAATCTACCCCATTCACAGCCTCTATCTCTGACTAGTACTCCTCATATGTACTATCTGCTACTTTTTCAATCCCTTCCTCAGACCCTACATATAAGCAGCTCAATCATTTGCAATTGCCCTTAGTACTGCCTCTCTGTCATCATTCACTTGATAAGCCTCAGCCTTTAGCAGCACTGCCATTATCTCATCACAGATCTTTCTTGGCACCTCCTTACTATGCAGAATCTCTCCCCAGTGTCTCTCACTTAGTACTCAAAAGTCCTCTCCCCCCCAGATTCTCAGCTGTCACATTCTTAAGCATTTTCCACAGCCACTTCTTCTTGTTCACAGCCTCCTCAACTCTCTGGACCACTCTCTTTACTCCCTCTGCCTGCCCTCTCTCAGTATTTTCTCTTACCAACTTATCTCAATACTCCTCCTGCATATCTTGCAGTTTCTCCTCACCAGTAGCCCCATCTGGTACTTCAAACTGAAGGTACTCCCCCTTAACCATCTCTACATCTTCCATGATGATACTCAACTCAGAGCCACCTCTCTTTCTCTAGGCCACCTCAGGAGCCACCTCCTTCTCCCCTGCCCAGGTACTTGCTCATGATCCAGTATCTTCAGTAGCAGTCCTCTCTGCTGTCTCTCCTTCCAACTTTGCCAACAGATCCTTCTGAATCCTCCTCCCCTATATCTGCTCTCAGGCTGTCTGATCCAGCCACACCTTCTTATCATTAACAATCACTATAACTATCTTGGCCTCATACTTCTTCCAGATCAATCTCCTCCTCTCCACAGCTCCAGTCAAGTCCTTCAATATCTCCAGCAAGTTCTCTTCTTCCTCCAGTATCTCTTCCACTTGCAAGACCTTGTACTCCACAGGTCCCCACTTAAGAACTACTGACTAGTCTCTAACTTATCTTATATTCTTCTTATCCACCAGTCTCATCCTAATGTCCACATCTCCAGTCCTGAATTTGATATCTTCCCAGACTCTGAACCCAATATCTATAATCTCTCCATACTCCTTAATGGCCTCTACAATCAACCTCCTGGCCATTTTCTTCAATACTATAGGAATATCCAGAGGTCTCAGTATAAGCACTAGGTCATGGAGATCATTACTCCCCCCACTACTACTCCTTTTTCCATAGTCTCCAAAAGTATCTCCTCTTTCTTGAAGTCTATCTCTATCTCTTTCAGTCTTTTCAAAAACTTCACTAAAGCAGTCCCCTTCACCTCCTGGGCTAGAAGACCCAGAATTATTCTCACCATTACTACTAAGCCTCAGAAACACAATGTAATAGTGAATTCCAACCTCAACTTCTTGAGTAATAGTGCTGCCACTAGTCCTATCACACCATCTGCCAGATCTCCAGACCTCATATCCACCCCCTGTTCAGATCTACCATTAATAGTTATATCTGGATTTTTTTTTCAGATTAGTAGTCTTTATGCTATTAGCAGTCTCACTCCTCCCAGCCACTACTCTCTCAGCCCTACTGTCCTCATCTCTATGGACTGCTCTCCCAGTATCTCCAGCCTTTGCTGTTATTATGCTCTTCTTTAGTCAGCCCTCCAGTCTAGTCATTGACATTAGTCAACCTCTTTTCACTTTGTCCATAAAGCTCATCCTCCCTGTCTCCTGTCCCCCAGCACTACCTCTTCCCCTTCTATGTCCTCTCACCAGCAAGCCTCTCATACTCTCCCCTAAGCCATAACTCCTCCCTATATACTGCCAGTCAAATGTACTAGAGCTGCCCTGCCCAGTATATATCTCAGAATGCTCATTGGTCACTATATTGCTAGTATCTTTTCTCCAAAAATAAAGTCTTAATTGTTGCCATAAGTCTGTATAACCCGAATGTTACTGGAGAAAGATGCTAGAGATCTCTCTAAGAGAGAAGCATATCTTCTATACCTTCTATATAAGAGGTATCCAGCTCTAATCTCTCAGCTCACTAGCTTGTTTCAACCACTATACTCTCAAACAATATAGATGTTTTAGAAAGTCCACCAAACTAAGCCCTCTTTTATCTACTAGTAGTATTAATACTTTTCATCTTATCTGACTATACTAGTCTACTCAAATTTAAGATCTGGCTATCTTCAGAAGTCTTTTTAGTACTTATACTAGAAAATCCAGATAATATTTCAGATACTACAGCTTTAGCAATTAGTATACATTCAGTACTATAATTCTCTCTACTAATGAGATATGATAGCTATCCTAGCCAAAAAAAGTATCCTCCCACTCTATCAACTTCTACTCTTACTATATCTAGGACAGCAAAGAACTATATTCTAAGAAGAAGATCTCCAGATAATAAATTATCTCTTTTACTGGCAATCATATCTCCACCTATAACTCTACTCCCAAGCACTAAGGTCTTATATTTATAGTAGTTGGGCTTAGCTCCAGAGTACCTCTTATACTACTTTACTATTTCTTATTTTTTTTTTTTTTTTTTTTTTTTTTTTTTTTTTTTTTTTTTTTTTTTTTTTTTTTTTTTTTTTTTTTTTTTTTTTTTTTTTTTTTTTTTTT